>JAVTVY010011190.1:0-55996 GCA_036873755.1 Hanleya hanleyi | reverse complement strand
AGTGCTCTACCACTGAGCTATAGAGGCTTTACACCGGCAACAAATTTGTCTCCTTCCGTCATTATTTTCCAAACCTCTAAAAAATACGCTAATGGAAGTTAAGTTTCAAGATTCTCTTGATTTCAAATACAATTAAACATAATGACAAATCACCACAAATAAAATCTTCACCGATATTAGGTGCAACATTTTGATAGCAAAATACGAGTGTAGCGTGCAAGATCTATGGCGTTACGTTTCGTAACTTGTGTCTAATTCCGCTTAACCCGAGGTTAGGGGCCGTATGAACCCATGTACTTCAATATCCTCATGGTGCTCATATGAACAGTCACAATCAAAGCGTGACTGAGATACACCATTCTCTAGATGACGAGTTTACAACGATTATTGTGGATTAAGAATACTGATCATCGATACGGATCTTATATTTTTTGGAACGTCATGATGTCTTGTCGGCATCATTGGAAACTGTTGACTGCTTCTCTCCTGCAGGAAACTACCCTATGTTTATGTATACTATGATTGTCTTTTTGAATTTAGTGCTAATACTGTTATATGAAATATGGAATAGGTCTTTGAATTATGGACACGGATATTCTTTAATAGACGACGGCTGAATTATGAATGACGGACTAGACCCTTGTAATCTATCAGGAACTACATTCCACCCAGCCGACCGGGATGAAAATTCCGGCCACATTCTACCTAAAACATATTAATGATGAGGATCTCATATTGTCTTCAAACTAACTATTCGGATCAGCAACACGGTTGAATTCCACCAAATAGGTTAGATGAAGAAGGACTATGCTTGTCTCTTGTCGGATAAGATTAATTTCCATACAAAGCTATGGCCCTTCGATTATAGCTTTGCCATACGTCAGCCGACTTGAACGCGAAAACGCCTTTTGGCACTCTCCGCGCATGGCTGTTTTCCTCTGCGCGAGGAGCGGTCTAAAATTGACGAGATATCCTGCAGTGTTTTGCTAACTATTCCTGAATCAGGCAGGAATATTGGGCCTAATTCATCGAAGCAGAGCTAAGCATGTTTTGCAAACTGTAGTTCGGGGCCATGCACCCAAACGATCTCGTGATTAGTTATCAAAATGTTATCAAGCCAACGGATCTTTTTTAACAAAAAAAAACTGAACATCGTTTTTAATCGAAATTAAAACGGCATACACATCTATAGAATGGTGGAATGCAGTGGTATGTGTACACTTGTGAAATGATGTTCTGGTTAAAGGGAGATTAATCCTGCTTGGAGTTTGGGACAAAATTTCCCTCTCATCGATTGTTACTGGTTAACAATTGACGCATGCTGCACGTGTTTGATTGTTTGTCCAACCCTCTCGTCGCGCGCTCAACCGAGTTTTTTCTCTCTTGAAATATAAATCATTTATTCACACGAAATCACTACATTATGTACAGAAATTTACAACACAGTCCAAGTTAAAATAATATTATCACAGTGAGCCAAGGACTAGGTTGAATACCACGTATTACATAATACAACCTGAACAAGGAATTAAAACAAATAACGTAGTTTATCATATTGTACTATGCAAAATGCATCGTTTCGACACCAAATCTTGATGAACATGTTACGATTCAATCTAACACAATCCACTTGAATTCTAGTTTTTATCATGTCCCTGGCTCCCATAACAATATTAGATGCCTTTCTTTTGAAAGATAAGTTCATTTCTGGCGCGCCAGATACAGAATAACAGAACATATACACGGAAGCTTCCTCTTCGAGACGTGAGCTCCAAACACTTTTAGGACAAGGCGTTTCCTCTCTAAGTTGGGATAGAATCCTCCATACATTAAAAATAACTGCTGAGTTAACCGAGTAGTAACGAAAACGTACATGGACAGTTAAAAAGAACTCTTTGGAAGTGATTGTTTCAAAACATTGAAGCCTCCAGTGAGGTTCGAACTCACGACCCCTGGTTTACAAGACCAGTGCTCTGCCACTGAGCTATAGAGGCTCTCGCGGTACACTAATTTCATATATAGGACTAATATAAACAGGCGGGCTATATATTCACGTGTCAAAATATCGATTGAAATCTTGTATTGATTTACACAGCGTTTTACGGAATTGGTGGATGACCGTTCGATAAAAGGTAACGGCTACATTACCCTGTTTATTTAACGTATCGCTAAAAATCTGGAAGACCCGCTTTGACCCAATGGTCGCTACAGGACAAATCTTTGATCTCATCTGCTCACATTAGACTTCCCGTTGGAAATAAAGTGACGTGTGTCAAAATTGCGGTTCTCATACCTGGGCCCACCTGGCCACGGGCTTCCAACAACAATCCTTTGTAATGTGTGTTGACAGATTAGCCTTCAAATCGCGAATCATAGCGACAAGAAAATCAGACATGCTCAAACTTCAACTAATGCACGACAACATTTGAAAGACAACAAACTTTCTGAAATTTCAGCGCTGTAATTAGTCCTCAATTGTAAATCTTTTGTCTTAGGCTAGCTATAATGCATGAAGCGTTTTTATTGGATGAGTGCCAGTTCCAGTTTACGACAACCGTAATCGGCCTCGCGAGTCATATTGCGACATAACCCTTTGTTCGTTGAGGAAGAATGCAGCGTTACTTTGATGTCCGGGAAGACCTCGTTTGCAAATTCTGCATGAACTGTACGTGTATTTATAGTTACTTAAACATCTGCAAACCTAAATATCAACATAGCTATGTTTATTTCGAACGAGAAAATGAGAGAAATGTCACTGAGCGAGTGTTGATCAGTACAGGTGGATAGCAAGTCCTTAAAAGACTTATAGGTCTCCAATTCTTTAATAAATCTTTGTCTTAATAATTCTCTTTGTAAATAAGACTAATAACACCACTTGTCATTGAGCGGGAAAGTACACCTTTCTCAAAGGCGTCAATGAAAACATCAAACATAATTTCTCCTAGTAAAGGCCAAAAATGCATATAAAATTCAACAGTTAGTCCATCATTCCTCGGGCTTTTGTTTCATGCCATACCATCCAGTGCATTTTTTAATTCATTGACAGATATATCTAAGTCACACTCATGTCTTTGGGGTTCAGATAAGAAGGTCTTAACTGGAGACAAAACGGCTTCAACAGCATCAAATTCAATTTCATCCTTCTTGTACAATTCAGAATAAAAGTTGAATGAAATAGAGTCTGTTACAGTCATTCCATCATTCTTCACTAACTGCTTCATTAACTTCTTCTGTTGTCCTTGCTTTCCCAATTTCAGGAAATAGTATTTTTATGGCTTTCATGCGTCCACTTGGCCTTTGATCTTAAAATACTGATTTGATTCTGATACTTTGATTCTTAAATATATCTGATCAGAATACGGGTTTGGTAAGGTCATAGGTCTATAAATATTCCGTGTTCCAAATTAGGAGGAGTGCAATGTATGACCTCTTTAAAATTCAAATTTGATTGGCTATTCGAAAGAAATTAACATCAATACAATCAACACTTGCCATATTTGGAAATCACACCGGCAGACATCAAAGAAAATCCTCGCTGCTCGGTGTTGGCAAACTCCTATCTTGATTGGCTATATGACATCACGTGCGTTTCCCGGTTTAGACAATTTACCCTATTCAGTAAGTCACGGTAAATGACGGAACGCAAGGTAGCATTTAACTTGAAATGTGAAGATGAAATATCTCCAGACATCATAAAACCCCAGCTTACACATATCCAATAAAATTTCCCGTGACTTGTCATTTTCTAAGATCCCAGTAGATCGATCTATTGTAGAAAAAACGGCATTAAAATCACCGGTCACAATAGTTGCTACATCTCTACAATGTTTTTCAACATTACCGAAAAAATGCCCCTCTCATGAACAGTGTTGGGAGCGTTAATATTTAAAATGTCCAAATATTCATTTTCAATGATCAAAGTCAATTTCACCAATCTCCCATCATTGTCTTTTTTTACCTATTCAACACAATGAATAAAGGGTTTGGAAACAATGATTGCAGCACCTCTGTGCCCCATGTGTTTATTTGTCTCTATGAAATGGTCATCCCAGAAGGTCTCTTGCAAACAAATGATGTTTGAGATCAAACTAGGAACGGTGTCTTTCAACTTCTTTATATAATAATAATATATATTCCGTAATCCATTACAATTCCACGATTGTATAAAAACCATGATGAATAATGATTGTAAGATTACAAGTCCCGCCATCATTACTAACTCTTTTTATTTTTGTGTCTAATCTTAGCTCTCGTTAAGTCCGGGGTGATATTTAATCTTCTACGCTTGTTGAAGAAGGCCGAACTCGACCCTCTGCCGCTACCTGCAGACCATGAAGATTCATGGCGTTTGCGGTGACGTGGAGAAACCATATGCCAATCATCCTCAGCATTGTTCCGTTCCTGGCTGTCATTACATAATTCATCGATGTCCTGATTGTCGGTGGCAAGCTCCTCCCATTTAATTAACTTATCTGGAGGCACAATCCTTTTCTGATTGACCTCTTCGTCGTTGTAACCTATCTTGGAACAGTGGCTTCTTGATGAACACTCACTTCTTTCTCTTCAACTCGCCCTTCTGGCAAAGCGGGAACTCCATTTGTTTTCACACCTTCAGGTGTGGTTGTTTTAGGCTGTTCGACACTGTTGGTATCTCCATTGTCTGGTTTGTTTCTTCTGACAGCCGAAAAGACCACAGTTTACACAGAGCTCATTTGACAATGGCTCCTCACCACCAAATTCCTGACAGGAACAATCAAATCGGGGGAAATAATCACATAATTTACACTTCTTGGTTTCGCGCGATCGCTTTGTGTGACCTTGACCCCACACTGATAACATACAAAATCCGGGCACTGCTTGAGAAGATGTTGGTCTGAAAAACACTGAGAGCATACTTTCACTTGATTGTTGTGAACGACACGGGAAAAATCAGAACCGTTACCGGTGTTGAAACGCATGGCGTATGATAATATAATACTTTACGTATTTCCATATATGATGCATACAGAAACTATCAGTAAGACATGAGATATGTACAATACTATGGCCTTAAACATAAAACAGACATTACCCACGTAAGACCTATACTGTGCTCACAGACATAAGAACAGGCAGGACAACACTATGACATAAAAACAGACAAAACAAACACTATGACATGTAAAACAGACACTATGACATAAAAATCACCAAATGCTATGACATAAAAACGTAAAAAACACTACATGTATATGACATAAAAACACATAAAACAAACAATAAACATATACACGAAATAAACAATATATACATAAAATCGTATGGCAAAGATCTTACATCAGGAGGAAACTTGACTTGTACATACCTTGTACCGTCCACCACTTTTGAGTCCCCGTAGTACTTTCTCTTTGTGTCAGAAAGAACTTCCACCCCAAACTCAGGCAGCTTCTGCATAATCTCTTCGTCCTGCACATAACTCGGTAAATGCATTAAAGATACCACGATCCTCATGTTAACAACTTCGGAACACTGGTAACTTTCCCCTTCAATTTCCAATGTATCCGTAAGCAAATCTCTGCACACTGTATCAATCACAGTAATTTCGTTTTTGTCCGTTCCTCTCGAAACACAGCCAAGCAACGAATTCAACCCACACTGCTTTTCAACTCCATTGATCAGTTCCTAAGGCGAAAGCTCATTTTTGCCAATTTCTACAATCAGAGATAATTCCTTCAAATATTGATTTCCACCGTTCGTAATTCACTGGTAACACCCGGGATGGAAATCCCTACCGCGGCCGCCACGGCCACGCTAGGCCATGCTTCTCCGCCAGCAACTTCACAGGATTCCGAAACAACAAAGACAACACCATACAATAGGTAGAGCTGGACAATCACGTCTGTCCAGTTCAAGCGCTCCATGACCACTAGGTGGCGAAAGGCGTAAAGTGACTTAAGCAAAATATTTATGACAAAAATTCAAGGTCAATCAGCACTCATCAAAATAATATTCTACTGCAGTCACGTTTCAAATCAAAAAGCCTCCAGCGAGGTTCGAACTCGCGACCCCTGGTTTACGAGACCAGTGCTCTATCACTGAGCTATAGAGGCTTTACACCGGCAACAAATTTGTCTCCTTCCGCCATTATTTTCCAAACCTCTAAAAAATACGCTAATGGAAGTTAAGTTTCAAGATTCTCTTGATTTCAAATACAATTAAACATAATGACAAATCACCACAAATAAAATCTACACCGATATTAGTTGCAACATTTTGATAGCAAAATACGAGTGTAGATTGCAAGATCTATATGGCGTTACGTTTCGTAACTTGTGTCTAATTCCGCTTAACCCGGGGCTAGGGGCCGTATGAACCCATGTACTTCAATATCCTCATGGTGCTCATATGAACAGTCACAATCAAAGCGTGACTGAGATACATCATTCTCTAGATGACGACTTTACAACGATTATTGTGGATTAAGAATACTGATCATCGATACGGATCTTATATTTTTTGGAACGTCATGATGTCTTGTCGGCATCATTGGAAACTGTTGACTGCTTCTCTCTTGCAGGAAACTAGCCTATGTTTATGTATACTATGATTGTCTTTTTGAATTTGGTGCTAATACTGTTATATGAAATATGGAACAGGTCTTTGAATTATGGACACGGATATTCTTTAATGGACGACGGCTGAATTATGAATGACGGACTAGACCCTTGTAATCTATCAGGAACTACATTCCACCCAGCCGACCGGGATGAAAATTCCGGCCACATTCTACCTAAAACATATTAATGATGAGAATCTCATATTGTCTTCAAACTAACTATTCGGATCAGCAACACGGTTGAATTCCACCAAATAGGTTAGATGAAGAAGGACTATGCTTGTCTCTTGTCGGACAAGATTAATTTCCATACAAAGCTATGGCCCTTCGATTATAGCTTTGCCATATGTCAGCCGACTTGAACGCGAAAACGTCCTTTGGCACTCTCCACGCGTGGCTGTTCTCCTCCTTGCGAGGAGCGGTCTAAAACTTACGAGATATCCTGCAGTGTTTTGCTAATTATTCCTGAATCAGGCAGGAATATTGGGCCTAATGCATCGAAGCAGAGCTAAGCATGTTTTGCAAACTGTAGTTCGGGGTCATGCACCCAAACGATCTCGTAATTAGTTATCGAAATGTACTTCGTCTTGTTAAAGAGCCAAGGGATCTTTTTTAACAAAAAAACTGAACATCGTTTTTAATCGAAATGAAAACGTCATACCCATCTATAGAATGGTGGAATCGAATACCATTATGTCGAGTATATCTAATAAAGAAGATACACCTGTGTACACTTGTGAAATGATGTTCTGGATACAGGCTATATGAGTAATTCACATCTAGCAGTGATTAATAGACAGGCATATGGGGAGGTTAATCCTGTTTGGAGTTTGGGACAAGATTTCACTCTCATCGATTGGTTAATAATTGATGCATGCTGCACGTGTTTGATTGTTTGTCCGGCTCTCGTCGCGCGCTCAACTGAGTTCTTTTTTCTCTCCTGAAATATAAATAATTTATTCACACGAAATCACTACACTATATACAGAAATTTACAACACAGTCCAAGTTAAAATAATATTATCACAGTGAGCCAAGGACTAGGTTGAATACGTGGTGTATTACATAATACAACCTGAACCAGGAATTAAAACATATAACGTAGTTTATCATTTTGTACTATGCAAAATGTATCGTTTCGACACCAAGACTTGATGAACATGTTACGATTCCATCTAACACAATCCACTTGAATTCTAGTTTTTATCATGGCCCTGGCTCCCATAACAATATAAGCCGCTTTGCGGTCTTTCTTTTGAAAGGCAATTTCATTTCTGGCGCACCAGATACAGAATAACAGAACATTAACCAAATAAATATAGACGGGAGCTTCCTCTTTCGAGACGTGAGCTCCAAACACTTTTAGGACAAGGTGTTTCCTCTCTAAGTTGGGGTAGAATCCTCCATACATTAAAAATATCTGCTGAGTTAACCGAGTAGTAACGAAAACATACACTTTTTTTTTTGAAAAGTAAATAATTTATTCACAATATAGCCACATATTACATATCAATATTTCACATACTGTCCATCGTTGAAAGCAGTAAATATCACAGAATATGATGGACTATTTTTCTAGCATACAATAATACAAATAAAGTCTATGATAGTAAGTAACTAAGCTTGGAATGCTGCACTTTACAAAAGATATTATCGTTGCACCAGCCTTACAAAATCTACATGTATCCTGGTTGTTATCACGGCCTTAGCTGCCATAACTACACTTCTGGCTGCACAAGCTTGTCCCTGGAACACCATCCCGTTCCTGCCACACCAAATAGTAAATAACAAAACATTAATCAGATAAGTGTAAATCGCTTCCTCCTCTCTTGTCAATACAGTTATGTACAGCTAACAAGCGCTGAATGAGCGCAAAGACCTCCGTCGAGGCAACAGGGTCAGTAGGGGAATAGTACATCACTGAATAACATAGGGCCGGATGCCAAGCTCAATTTTGCATTTGTTGACGTGAACTTCACCAATGGTAATTAACGTGAGATTGAGGGTTCCCCACTAGCATGTCCAGCTAGGGATGTGGAAGTCACATTCCCCGCAAATAATATTTCTTTGATTTCACGTGCTTGAAATATTGGGGTATGGAATAGAGTATATTGATGGAAAACCTGGAATACTGCTTGAGACATTAGGCCCCTTCCCACCCACACCTCCCCATGAGAGGACACCCCCACCCAAATCAACACGTTAGCGGCAGAAATGAGACCCTGTGTGCCTAGTTTTACCAACTTGCTTGTGATTTTATGCTATAGGCCCTACATATCAACACTTCATATTTTGTATGTGTACAGTATAGCATCCTCATTGACAGAATCCTCTACAAAACACATCTGATTTTACCGACACTTCGTTCTGATCTGTCTCAGCTTCATGTGCTGATTCAATGAGCTCGGAATAATTTTGTATACTGGTGTTACAGGTCACCTTCACCATAATGTATCAATTACCATGCCCATATGGAACAAATGGCTGGATTCCAGCGAATAAAAAGTTCATGTTAATCATAAACAACATACAATTAATAATACTATCAAATAATTATGTATATTCCTTGTCAACATCAATATAATACAGACATATTATGACTGAATCAGGGTAACAGGTATCCAAGGGTATATATGTCTACACTAAACTGAAGGAGATCCATGATGCGTATTATATTATGTTGTTCACTTGCTAATCTCGATTATGTTGCTTATTGTGAAAATAAATGAAGTTATGAAAAAAATTTTAGCATGATTGCCCAGTACCCTCAAATTAGAAATATCTTCAGCAGCTAAAGTTAAGCCAATCATAACAATATATAACACCATGGTACTCAGGAAATGAAGTCTTTGTTTCTAGAAGCTAAATCATTTCTGACACATTCAAGTCCTCACCTGGTCAAGGGAGATAATTTTGTAAAAACAAACAAACAAAAAAACAAGTATAGATCCACACTGGCGCAGACCAGAAAGTTTTATGACCTTTGATGATATTTGTGGAGCATGCTGCAGGACTTCAACTTTCATGAATCTGATATTATCCACACAATCCCATTCTACATGATATTTTTGTAAAAGTTAGATCCAATTATTCTGAGATAAGGAATGAAGTCCGGCATGGTTGTTTTAAGTTAAAACTGGGCATCCTTGAAAATGTCTGACCGATTGACACATGTATCACTCTGCCGGTCATCATTACATGCGTAATGTTTATTTCCTGAGGAATCAGCTGATATCCAATGTGGGGGGGGAGGGGGGTTGTGGCCAATCACTGACTCTGATGCTTATGTGCTTCATGGCCTACGTGACAGGTTTATGGACTTTACAACATGTTGGCAGAAGATTATTGTATCTTACATCAAGTTCATGGCTGGAACTATGAAAAAAGATTTAAAGGTAAACATATGCCATTCACATAGCATTGTACATGTATATGTGCTATGTCGCTGTAAATTGCAGGATTCGTGGTCTGTGGACTGCGTGATACAGTTACGGGCAGCGGCACATGTTTGCAGAAGTTTTTCAATGCTCTCCAGGTAAATCCCATGACTGGAAATATGAAATTAATTCAAAAGTAAACATGCCATGACATTGTACATGTATAAGCTTATACATGTGACATGTTGCTGTGAATCACACGTTTTTTGGCTTGTGAACTACATGATACTGTTATGGGCAGCAGCACATGTTTGCAGAAGTTTACTGATGGTTTTCCAGTCCGAAACAGGCAGGGAAATATGAATTTGACCCAAAAATCAACCGGACTATTACACAAAAATACTACAATATAGTACATGTTGTTTGTGTTGAAGTTTCGCACAATTTGGATTTCACAGACTACGTGACAGGTTTATCATGTACGACACATGTTGGCGGAACTTTATTGATTGTTTTCCAGTCCGAAACATGCAGGAAAATATGAATTCGCAGAAAAAAGCAAACCTGCATTTTACATAATAAAGACATAAATTTGGTAAATGTGCTGCGCGTTGATAAATCGCACAATTTTGATTTGGCAGACTACGTGAAAGTCTTATGGGCTACGGGACATGTTGTCAGAAGTTTTCCAATGCATTCCCAGTCCCAAGCAAGGAAGGAAATATGAATTTGACCCAAAAATCAACATGACTATTACACAAAAATGCTACAATATTGTACATGTTGTTTGCGTTGAATTTTCGCACAATTTGGATTTCAAGGACTACGTGACAGGTTTATCATCTACGCCACATGTTATCAAAACTTTGCTAATGTTTTTTTTAATCTGAAACAGGCAGGGAAATATGAATTTGCAGAAAAAAGCAAACCTGCATTTTACATAATAAATGCATGAATTTGGTAAATGTGCTGCGCGTTGATAAATCGCACAATTTTGATTTGGCAGACCACGTAAAAGTCTTATGGGCTACGGGACATGCTGGTGGAAGTTTTTCAATGCATTTCCAGTCTCAATCAAGCATGGAAATATAAATTTGACCCAAAAGTAAACATGAATTTTGAATAAAAACAAAGAAAAATAGCACATCTTGTTTGCGTTGAATTTTCGTACAATTTGGGTTTCACAGACAATGAGACAGGTTTGCCATCTACGTTATATATCAGTGGAAGATTACGGATACTTTTTCCGGGCCCAAACATGCAGCAAAATAAAAAATAAACGAAAAATAAAACATGCATTTTACACAACATTACAAGTATATGGACCACGCCCCCTTTGTTTGGTTATTGATTCAACGACTAATTGGCTATAGTTCGATGGATCGAGACTGATCTGCGTTAGAACATATGTCATACAACATGTTCGCATAGATCTGGAGTAATGAAACACTCTTGGAAACAAGAAATGACTCAAAATACAAACCCGGAAATGGAAAACAACAACCCCATGTAATGTTATTATACAGGTGGATTTTTTCGTGTTTTTCGTCTTTTGATCACGGATCGAGACAGGTGTCTCTTATAGGACATGTCAGAGAACATTTTCGCATTAATGTGCAGTCGTGGGAGAGGCAAGGAACTAAGAAATAAACCAAAATGTATTCATGGATAGACCACGACAACAACACCAAAAACGCCAATTTCGGAGTGCTGATTTGGTTGATCAGGGAGAGATTAGCGATCAGTAAAAATGGTGACATACGAAAGAGGAAGAATAAAAGCTGGAACAGTGTAAAAATATATAAACTATGTATAAATATGACTAAATATTTCGAATACTGGAAGTGACTCACAGTAAATAATTCTCCCGCACGGCGGCTGACATCTTGGTTTGCGCGACCTTGGTGACCTTCCCCACCGTAAATTTTATTTCGGGAAATAGAGCCTAATAACGTGTTTGCTGGTGGAAAGGGAATATTTCCTGCCTCCTAGATTTTCACAAGCTTTCGTTTGATAGGGAAAAGAGGGAGAGAAAGGGTGTGGTTTAGCCAAAGGGGGGAGAGAAAATTGATGGGAAATCTGACCTGATTTGGCAAGGTCGTTTGAGGTTCAGCCTCGCTGTGAGTTTCAATTCGTTTCAAATGGTTCCAAAAGGTTTCTAAAAGTTTCAATTTGGAATGGAGTCTATCGGGGGAGAGAAGGAAGCGCAAAAAAATCGCATTGTCCGTCTCTACAAGCTGGAGGGCCGCCATGTTAAATCTCTCGGTGGATGGAGGACAGGACCGGATAGCTCTAGTTTCGAGATTGAGGTGGAACCCGACTACAGAAGCAAGGCCCACTGCAATGCATTGCAATGGGGAACCCCATTATTTCAATTGTGTCCAAAGAAAAGTGCCTCAAGATTTCGTCGGGAACCATGACGATCCCTATTGGAAATACTATGAGTCGTGGGTTCCCCATATGACAATTATTTGGCGGGAGATTTCACGTTGCGCTCCTAGACCTCCGTCTGATCGACGGAGGTAAAAAGAACTGGTTGGAAGTGATTGTTTCAAAACATACAAGCCTCCAGTGAGGCTCGAACTCACGACCCCTGGTTTACAAGACCAGTGCTCTGCCACTGAGCTATAGAGGCTCTCGCTATGCACAAATTTCATATATAGGACTAATATGAACAGGCAGGCTATATATTCACGTGTCAAAATATCGATTGAAATTTTTATTGATTTACACAGCGTTTTACGGAATTTGTGGATGACCGTTCTATGAAAGGTAACGGCTACATTACCCTGTTTATTTAACGTATCGCGAATAATCTGGAAGACCCGCTTTGACCGAATGGTCGCTACA
This sequence comes from Hanleya hanleyi, assembly GCA_036873755.1. Classification (NCBI taxonomy): domain Eukaryota; kingdom Metazoa; phylum Mollusca; class Polyplacophora; order Lepidopleurida; family Hanleyidae; genus Hanleya; species Hanleya hanleyi. Next base: position 43,174 of record JAVTVY010011190.1, on the reverse strand, counting down.
GGTCACATCTTTGATCTCATCTGTTCAGATTAGACTTCCTGTTTGAAATAAAGTGACGTGTGTGAAAACTGCGGTTCTCATACCTGGGCCCACCTGGCCACGGGCTTCCAACAAAATCAATTGTAATGTATGTTGACAGATTAGCCTTCAAGGAACTCGCGAATCATAGCGACAAGAAAATCAGACATGCTTAAACTTCAACTAATGCACGACAGCATTTTAAAGACAACAAACTTTCAGAAATTTCAGCGCTGTAATTAGTCCTCAATTGTAAAACTTTTGTTTTAGGCTAGCTATAATGCATGAAGCGTTTTTATTGGATGAGTGTCAGTTCCAGTTTACGACAAACGTAATCGACCTCGCGAGACATATTGCGACATACACGTGTTTGTTCGTTGAGGAAGTATGCACGTTACTTTGATGTCCGAGAAAACCTCGTTTGCATTTTGTGCATGAACTGTACGTGTATTCATTTATTTAAACATCGCTCCATGATCCGCAAACCTCATTATCAACCTAAAGGTATGTTTATTTTGAATTTTTCTGAAATTTCTTTTTTTCCCTCGAATCCCTACTGATGGGACGCCACAACTCCAAACAGCGAAGAAATCAGGTTTGTTCTTTCTTCGCGCAGAAAAAAAATATATGTCAACATGCATGTTTAATCAGTGAAGGCCATGTAATGTAGCTATACAATTTGTCGTCCCAATAATCTTAAAGGGCTGAACCAGAAATCTTTTTGTTAATAACAACATTTTTCCAACGAAAATTTGAATATCTTCAAATAAACATTGCATATAAAGCGGCCACTTGTATTATTAGAGCATTCCTGGTGTCGTGTTATGTGCAAAAAGAAAAAATAATCGCCAACTGCTGGAGCCGGAAACAGTTTTAGTCAATGTGATAGTGACATAGGTGGCAGAGTTACTATTTATTTTACTGAGTGATATCTTACCGAGGTGGACATCCAGAAATCATCATCATCATCATCATATGCAAAAGTAAGCATTAATTTGAATAAAAATACATTCTAAATCGTTTTCTAACTTTGTCAAGGTTTGGCGCACAACATGTTACTTCCGATGAAAAATTGCCTTTTAATATGATTTTGTGATTACTAAAGATGGTATGCTTGGAATTATTCTCAGAGATTTCAGTTCCGATAAGAAGTTATTAAGGTGATATTGAATATGGTCAATCGGTATAATCAATAATTATTTTTCAGAATTGCTTCAAACAGGTGATCATGAGAGCCCATTCAATCATACGGCAAAATCAAAATGAATGCAAATTATGTCAAAAGTGTCTTTGTGTACCAAATTTGATCAAGTGAAAAAATAATTTCAAGTGTCTATCTATTCAAATCAATATTTACTTTCCTTAATAGTACAAGAGGAGAGCCCTAGTATTACATGTGAGAAGCTTCAGCTGGATATTTATTTATTTGAAGATATTCTATCTTCGCCTGGCTCTGCACGTTAAGAAGAAACAAGACCGGATAGATTTTGACTTTTTTGTCAGGGTGAAATTTTCAAAAAGGCACTAAATTATCAAGTGCCCATTATTTCATCTCCGAAAGATAGAAAACACAATTAAACACAAGAAAATATGACTGTTTCTTTGAACTAACTCGAATTTGTATATTGTTCGTACGCTATGTTTGTTTTTATAATATGTTGTGCTTTTAGTCCACCCGGGCATATTTATGCAAATAAATCTATTCTATTCTACTCTATTCTCGAAAAATAACTTTGTGGAGCAGAATTGACCAAAAATGTAGTGGATTTTTCGAAGTAAAAATTGGAAATTGAAGAAATGTAGTGACTGTTTAATTCACGAATAAAGTTGTATCATCTCTTCGTTGAGGGCAAACAAGAATGACCTTCTTGAAATGGTTGGGGAATAGAATGCTACACGTGGTCAAACCAACTAAATTGTTCAGAAAAATGGCGAATCACATTTCTTCGTGCTCAGGTGAACTTTTTCCGGCCTCGACGCATTAACCGTTCACACAAAACTGAACACCTGTCAATCAAAGTTAATCGGAATGAGACAGTCATTCAACATGTTGTTGTTGTTTTGTGGTGTTGTTGTTGTTGGCACATGGTCCGGAGGGTTAATGGCATCTAGGTACGCACGTGTATGTTCACCCATTCTCATCGACAAACGTTTTCAGAACACGCGATCGGCATGCAGAACCATTCAGGTGTGAGAGCTACTCACCGAAATTCACATGTCTCATGGTATCATTATGTCATAAAATTGGGTCATTATCATGATGACGGGCATTTTTTAGAAATTTAGAGTTGGAAAAATTTTGTGAAAATCTCGAAGATCCTGATAGGAAGGATAAGAAACCCAGCCTCTGAGAAACAGACACAGGTTCGAAAACCACATTGGACACATCGCCTTTTCTGGGCCGTAGAAAAATTTATCATCGGAGAATCTTTCTGTGTCACCTCATGTCGATTCTGAGCGATGAACTTCTTGTTGACAAGGTGGAGAAAGACTTAGGCAAACAGTTATGACAAAAGGCAAGGTCAGTCAGCACTCATAAAAATGATATTCGGCTGCAACGATGTTTCAAATCTGAAGCCTCCAGCGAGGTTCGCACTCGCGACCTCTGGTTTGCGAGACCGGAACAACAACAACAACAATGGCTCCTCACCACCACATTCCTGACAGGAACAATCAACCTCACCGCATGCCTCACACCGCAAACATACACAGTGACGGGTTGCTGTTGTTGTTTATCTGCAAATCCACTCTTAACTTGATGGGTATTTTTCACTGGTGCTACAAGAAAAATCACATGGTGCTATATCCCCAAAATGCTGTTGTTCTCTTATGCTTGAGAAAGTAGACGCCGGGCGGGGAAAATAATCACATAATTTACACTTCTTGGCTTCGCACGATCGCTTCCTGTGACCTTAACCCCCACACTGATAACATACAAAATCCGGGCACTGCTTGAGAAGATGTTGGTCTGACAAACACTGAGAGCATTCTTTCACTTGATTGTTGTGAACGACTCGGAAAAAATCAGAACCGTGACCGGTGTTGAAACGCATGGCGTATGATAATATATTACTTTATTTATTTCCATATATGATGCATACAGAAACTATCATTAAGACATGGGACATGTACCATTCTATGAACATAAAACAGACATTATCCACGTAAGACCTATACTATGCTCACAGACAAAAGAAAAGGTAGGACAACACTATGACATAAAAACAGATAAAACAAACACTATGACATGTAAAACAGGCACTATGACATAAAAGTCACAAATTCTATGACATAAAAATGTACAAAACAAACATTGAATTAAAAACCTATGAAACAAACACTACATGTATATGACATAAAACAGAATATACATACACATGAAACAAACAAATGCTATGACATAAAAACCTACAAAACAAACATTGACATAAAAACCTATGAAACAAACACTACATGTATATGACATAAAAACAGATAAAACAAACAATAAACATACACATGAAATAAACAATATAGACATAAAATCGTATGCCAACCATCTTACATTAGGAGGAATTTGACTTGTACATACCTTGTACCGTCTGCCACTTTTGAGTCCTCGTAGTACTTTCTCTTTATGTCAGAGAGAACTTCCACCCCAAACTCAAGGCAGTTTCTGCAGAATCTCTTTGTCCTGCGCATACCTCGGTAAATGCATTAAAGATTCCACTATCTTCCTGTTAACAACTTTGGAACACTGGTAACTTTTCCCTTCAATTTCCAATGTGTCCGCAAGCAAATATCTGCACACTGTATCAATCACAGTAATTTCGTATTTGTCCGTTACTCTCGGATCACAGGTAAGCAACGAATGCAACCTACACTGGTTTTCAACTCCCTTGATGAGTTCCTCGGGCGAAAGCTCATTTCTGCCAATTTCTATAGTCCGGGATCATTCCTTCAAATAATGATTTCCACCGTTCGTACTTCCCTGGTAACTCCCGGGATGGGAACCCCACCGCGGCCGCCACGGCCACGATAAGCCATGCTTCTCCACCAGTAACTTCACAGGATTCCGAAACAAGAACGACAACACTATACAATAGGTAGAGCTGGACAAACTTGTGTCTAATTCCGCTTAACCCGGGGCTAAGGGCCATATGAACCCATGTACTTCAAGATCCTCGCGGTGCTCATAGAAATAGTCACAATCAAAGCGTGACTGAGATCATCATTCTCTAGATGACGACTTTACAACGATTATTATGGATTAAGGATACTGATCAGCCATACGGATCTTATATTTTTGGAACGTCATGATGTCTTGTCGGCATCATTGAAAACTGTTGACTGCTTCTCTCTTGCAGGAAACTAGCCTATGTTTATATATACTATGATTGTCTTTTTGAATTTGGTGCTAATACTGTTATATGAAATATGAGATAGGTCTTTGGATTAAGGACGCGGATATTCTTTAGTGGACGACGGCTGAATTATGAATGACGGACTAGACCCTTGTAATCTGTAAGGAACTACATTCGGCCCAGCCGACCGAGATAAAAATTCAGGCCACATTCTACTCAAAACATGTTAACGATGAGGATCTTATATTGTCTTCAAATAACTATTCGGATCAGCAACAAGGTTGAATTCCACAAAATAGGTTGGACGAAGGAGGACTATGCTTGTCTCTTGTCGGACAAGATCAATTTTCATACAAAGCTATGGCCCTTCGACGCGAAAACGTCTTTTGGCACTCTCCGCGCATGGCATCTATAGAATGGTGGCATCAAATACCATTATGTGGAGTATCTCTAATAAAGAAGATAGACCTGGTATGTGTACACTTGTGAAATGATGTTCTGGTTGCAGGCGATATGAGAAAATCACATCTAGCAGTGATTAATAAAACTAACATATAGGGAGATTAATCTTGTTTGGAGTTTGGGACAAAATTTCACTCTCATTGATTAGTTAACAAGTGATGCAAGCTGCACGTGTTTGATTGTTTGTCCGACTCTCGTCGCGTCCGGGGTGATATTTAATCTTCTACGCCTGTTGAAGAAGGCCGAACTCGACTCTCTGCCGCTATCTGCAGACCATGAAGACTCATTGCGTTTGCGGTGACGTTTAGAAACCATATGCCAATCATCCTCAGCATTGTTTCGTTCCTGGCTGTCATTACATAACATATCATTTTCTGATTGGCCTCTTCGTCATTAACGTCTCTTGGAACAGTGGCTTCTTGATGAACACTCACTTCTTTATCTCCAACTCACCCTTCTGGAAAAGCGGGAACTCCATTTGTTTTCAAACGTTCAGTTGTGGTTGTTTTGGGCTGTTCGACGCTGTTGGTATCTGCATTGTTCATTGTCTGGTTTGTTTCTTCTGGCAGCCGAAAAGACCAGTTTACACAGACCTCATTTGACAATGACCTCATATGTACAGTCATGAGGTGTCAATGCACTGTAAATAAGTTACTTGCACAGCCTGCACAGGACCTCAATTGCTACTGACCCTGTCTCTACCACCCAAGTAAGCGGCGGGGTTACTGCAAGCTTCTAAATACCTCTGTAAGAGGGTGCTCCCAGTCTGAAAGGAAGAACGTCCGAAACAACAACAACAATGGCTCCTCACCACCACATTCCTGACAGGAACAATCAACCTCACCGCATGCCTCACACCGCAAACATACACAGTGACGGGTTGCTGTTGTTGTTTATCTGCAAATCCACTCTTAACTTGATGAGTATGTTTCACTGGTGCTACAAGAAAAATCACATGGTGCTATATCCCCAAAATGCTGTTGTTCTCTTATGCTTGAGAAAGTAGACGCCGGGCGGGGAAAATAATCACATAATTTACACTTCTTGGCTTCGCACGATGCTGCTTCCTGTCTCTTATGCTTGAGAACACTGATAAGATACAAAATCCGGGAAACTGCACATGAGAAGATCTTGGTTGCACACTCGCTTTCTGTGACCTTAACCTTGATTGTTGATAACATACAAAATCCGGGCACTGCTTGAGAAGATGTTGGTCTGACAAACACTGACAGCATACTTTCACTTGATTGTTGTAAACGACTCGGAAAAAATCAAAACCGTGACCGGTGTTGAAACGCATGGCGTATGATAATATAATACTTTATTTATTTCCATATATGATGCATACAGAAACTATCATTAAGACATGGGACATGTACCATTCTATGAACATAAAACAGACATTATCCACGTAAGACCTATACTATGCTCACAGACAAAAGAAAAGGTAGGACAACACTATGACATAAAAACAGATAAAACAAACACTATGACATGTAAAACAGGCACTATGACATAAAAGTCACAAATTCTATGACATAAAAATGTACAAAACAAACATTGAATTAAAAACCTATGAAACAAACACTACATGTATATGACATAAAACAGAATATACATACACATGAAACAAACAAATGCTATGACATAAAAACCTACAAAACAAACATTGACATAAAAACCTATGAAACAAACACTACATGTATATGACATAAAAACAGATAAAACAAACAATAAACATACACATGAAATAAACAATATAGACATAAAATCGTATGGCAACGATCTTACATTAGGAGGAACTTGACTTGTACATACCTTGTACCGTCTGCCACTTTTGAGTCCTCGTAGTACTTTCTCTTTATGTCAGAGAGAACTTCCACCCCAAACTCAGGCAGTTTCTGCAGAATCTCTTTGTCCTGCACATACCTCGGTAAATGCATTAAAGATTCCACTATCTTCCTGTTAACAACTTTGGAACACTGGTAACTTTTCCCTTCAATTTCCAATGTGTCCGCAAGCAAATATCTGCACACTGTATCAATCACAGTAATTTCGTATTTGTCCGTTACTCTCGGATCACTAGTAAGCAACGAATTCAACCTACACTGGTTTTCAACTCCCTTGATGAGTTCCTCAGGCGAAAGCTCATTTCTGCCAATTTCTATAGTCCGGGATCATTCCTTCAAATAATGATTTCCACCGTTCGTACTTCCCTGGTAACTCCCGGGATGGGAACCCCACCGCGGCCGCCACGGCCACGATAAGCCATGCTTCTCCACCAGTAACTTCACAGGATACCGAAACAACAACGACAACACTATACAATAGGTAGAGCTGGACAAACATGTCTGTCCAGTTCAAGCGCTCCATGACCACTAGGTTGAGAGAGGCGTAAAGTGACTTAGGCAAAACATTTATGACAAAAAGGCAAAGGTCAATCAGCACCCATCAAAATAATATTCTTTTTTTCTTTTGAAATGAAAAAATAGTTTATTCACAGAAATATATACATGCTATTAAGCCGCACAATGGAAGTCCCAACTAAAATATCAATATATCACAGACAAATAAGGACTTCCTGCTCTGACATCTCAATATTCAACTGTACAATCAATATCGTAATGAAAAACTACAATAATAACACTAACTTAGAATTTTGCAATGTACAAATGGCATTATTTCGACACCAAGTATTCTTGAAAGTGGCCGTACTTAACCGCACAAAATCAACACAAACCCAAATTATCTCGTTTCGGGCACACCAAACACAATAGAGGCACACACTTGTCAAGAACGAATACACAGCCGTTTCTTGTTTCGACAATCGAACATCAAATAATTTATTTATCAAATGTTCCTCATTAAAAGAAGGGAAAAAACTGCCATACAACATAAACACCTGTCTCAAATGCATAAAATAATATTCTACTGCAGTGATGTTTCAAATCAAAAAGCCTCCAGCGAGGTTCGAACTCGCGACCCCTGGTTTACGAGACCAGTGCTCTACCACTGAGCTATAGAGGCTTTAGACCGGTAACAAATTTATCTCCTTCCGCCATTATTTTCAAAACCTCTCAAAAATACGCTTACGGAAGTTAATTTTCAAGATTCTCTTGATTTCAAATACAATTGAAGATAATGAAAAATCACCACAAAAAAAATCTTCAACGATATTAGGTGCAACATTTTGATAGCAAAATACGAGCGTAGCGGGCAAGTTCTATGGCGTTACGTTTCGTATTAACTTGTGTCTAATTCCGCTTAACCCGGGGCTAAGGGCCATATGAACCCATGTACTTCAAGATCCTCGTGGTGCTCATAGAAAAAGTCACAATCAAAGCGTGACTGAGATACATCATTCTCTAGATGACGACTTTACAACGATTATTATGGATTAAGGATACTGATCAGCGATACGGATCTTATATTTTTGGAACGTCATGATGTCTTGTCGGCATCATTGAAAACTGTTGACTGCTTCTCCCTTGCAGGAAACTAGCCTATGTTTATATATACTATGATTGTCTTTTTGAATTTGGTGCTAATACTGTTATATGAAATATGAGATAGGTCTTTGGATTATGGACGCGGATATTCTTTAGTGGACGACGGCTGAATTATGAATGGACGGACTAGACCCTTGTAATCTGTAAGGAACTCCATTCGGCCCAACCGACCGGGATGAAAATTCAGGCCACATTCTACCCAAAACATGTTAACGATGAGGATCTTATATTGTCTTCAAATAACTATTCGGATCAGCAACAAGGTTCAATTCCACAAAATAAGTTGGACGAAAAAGGACTATGCTTGTCTCTTGTCGGACAAGATCAATTTCCATACAAAGCTATGGTCCTTCGATTATAGCTTTGCCGTACGTCAGCCGACTTGAACGCGAAAACTTCTTTTGGCACGCTCCGCGCATGGCTGTTCTCCTCTGCGCGAGAAGCGGTTTAAAACTGACGAGATATCCTGCATTGTTTTGCTAATTATTCCTGAATCTTGCAGGAATATTGAGCCTACTTCATCGAAGCAGAGCTAAGCATGTTTTGCAAACTGTAGTTCGGCACCATGCACCCAGACGATCTCGTAATTAGTTATCGAAATGTACTTCGCCTTGCTAAAGAGCCAACGGATCTTTTTTAACCAAAAAACTGAACATCGTTTTTAATCGAAATGAAAACGTCATACACATCTATCGAATGGTGGAATCAAATAACATTATGTGGAGTGTAACTAATAAAGAAGATAGACCTGGAATGTGTACACTTGTGAGATGATGTTCTGGTTACAGGCTATATGAGTAACTCACATCTAGCAGTGATAAATATAGACAGACATGAGGGGGAGATTAATCCGGTTTGGGGTTTGGGACAAGATTTCACTCTCATCGATTGGTTAACAAGTGATGCAAGCTGCACGTGTTTGATTGTTTTTCCGACTCTCGTCGCGCGCTCAACTGAGATTTTTCTCTTGAAATATAAATAATTTATTCACACGAAATCACTACAATATGTACAAAAATTTACAACACAGTCCAAGTTAAAATAATATTATCACAGTGAGCCAAGGACTAGGTTGAATACCACGTATTGAATAATACAACCCGAACCAGGAATTAAAACATATAACGTAGTTTATCATTTTGTACTATGCAAAATGCACCGTTTCGACACCAAGTGTTGATAAACATGTTACGATTCAATGTAACACAATCCACTTGAATTCTAGTTTCTATCATGGCCCTGGCTCCCATAACAATATTAGCCGCTTTTCGGTCTTTCTTTTGAAAGATAATTTCATTTCTGGCGCACCAGATACAGAATAACAGAACATTAACCAAATAAATATACACGGGAGCTCTTTCGAGACGTGAGATCCAAACACTTTTAGGACAAACTGTTTCCTCTCTAGGTTGGGATAGAATCCTCCAAACATTAAAAATAGCTGCTGAGTTAACCGAGTAGTAACGAAAACATACATGTACAGTTAAAAAGAACTAGTTGGAAGTGATTGCTTCAAAACATTGAAGCCTCCAGTGAGGTTCGAACTCACGACCCCTGGTTTACAAGACCAGTGCTCTGCCACTGAGCTATAGAGGCTCTCGCTATACACTAATTTCATATATAGGACTAATATAAACAGGCAGGCTATATATTCACGTGTCAAAATATCGATTGAAATTTTTTATTGATTTACACAGCGTTTTACGGAATTTGTGGATGATCGTTCGATAAAAGGCAACAGCTACATTACCCCAGTTATTTGACGTATCGCGAATAATGTGGAAGACCCGCTTTGACCCAATGGTCGCTATAGGGCACCAGACCACTATTAATTCCGTTACTTGTTATGTATTAGCGTTAAAAATCGGCAAAAATCCAGAAAATTCACAATGCATAAATCCACCTGGCATGTCAATATTACCTTGTGGGACATTACCAGTGGAAATCTTGACAGATGTTGACCATGGAAATTTCAAATTCCCGCCACTGACAGCTGATTGGTGCTACAGAATCTCATTCAATTTGTAAACAGGAAGCCTTCTCACCCTTCACTGATCATGTCTCCATCCACCATGCTTTTCCCAAAGTGGCCCAAATCAACACCTGGAAGTACAGTTTGAAGCCTCATCTGCAAGTTGAAATATCAGATGTATCAGAAATGCTGAAAAATCGCAGCTCATAAAATCCATAAAGATCTGCTCTCAAATTTCTAAACAATGTAGATCGTGGGCATTGAACCGGAAGTGATTAATTGCAGTCTGACGCCTGTCAGGGATGGAACCATTGTTAAATAAAGAATGCTCTCATCTGAACAAACCATACCCATCCCCAAACTATCTTGAGACGGCACAGATAAAACTATGCACAGATAGAGATTTTACAGCCTATATACCAAGGGTACCCCCTTTATATTTCCCCTTGAGTTGCCCCATATGCCTTAAGACTGAGGTACAAGTAAAAAGTGCAATATCTCACTAACCTGTACATAGTTTTCCATCTGGTAAAAAGCACCAAGTCGACAATCCCTCTGCCTATAAAAGGAAGTATAAAGCATTAACTAAATATGTTAAACACTATTTTTAATTATTTTTTTATTACTTTAATTCATTTTTTATGAAATTATTCAAATTAAAATTTAAAAATAAAGAAAAATTAAATTCAAAATGTGTCAAATCATAATTTGTTTACAAGCTGCTCATTTAGACTACATTTGGTAAAAATTTCCTTCATGGCAGTGTAATCAGTGGGTCATCCCAGTAATCTAACAAATGTGATTAAAATTTGATGTTGATACAAAGATCAAAGACATGTTTAATCCTGTAATAAGTGACAGCAATATACACAAATGTGTACACAACACATACCAAAATATAACACAGAGGTGTTTATGGTATACACAACCCCCATATAGAGAATATATGTCAGTTCAATTGGATGGATCTACATCTCATCAAGATCTTGCTGGCAGTAATTAGAAAGATGCACATATTACTTGTAAACAGTTATTATTACTGAGAAAACTCCTAAATAACATTGAGGAATATATTCTGTGTCAGATTTCAAGTTCATGAATGCAATGTCTGCAAACAGGCAACACTTATCAAAACACAACATAGAAGAAAAAAGAAGAAAATTTAATGACACCATATCTGATGGTCATTTGCTGATATCTGCTACATTAACAACCATGAAAGATGAGGACAGCTGGAAGTTGCCTCATTTAAACTGTTAACTGTTTGCTGAAACATTAAAGTGGCAACTTACAGACAGCAAGCCTATCTTCCAACAGAGTTGGAGGCCATACCTCTGGGTCACACTGTGCGAAATTCTCAGAGAACCTATTTGATGTGTGTGTGTGGGGTGGGTGGGGGAAGGGGGCTTGCTAATATTTGGTGCCTGTAATCCATGTTCCTTGCTACTCACAAGATCTCTGATATGAATATGAAAGAAAATTACAAAATTATAATCCTGGAAATAGTGGAAATGGAATGAAGAGAAAGTATTTGCTATGATGCAAATGTGACTGACAATAGACACACACAAATGTGAAACTATCAACAGTCAGATTAATTGTTGACTCAGTTAATCAGATTTTATTTGTCTCATTAAAGTTACAAATGCAAAAGGCATTTTGGAAATTCTTTGTGTGTGGAACAAACATCTGAGTTTTTACAGGTGATATGATTATTATTAATTTCATGTGGTTTTAGACTGATATAAAGTAAATTTATGCATAAATGATTCAAGCATTGAAGATCTGAACTGAGATCTAGATTTTGAAAAAAAGCATGTAATTGTATCTATGTGAATTTCCTTTCTTCCATATACATTTTATTGTATCTTGAAAGTTAATATGCTCATAATTCCCAGCTGTGTCAAGTGAACTTCGTCATATTTGGCATTGACTATGCCAACACTGACTATGCCAATAGTGCCAATTGCCAATATGCCAATTGACTATGCCAATACTGATCAGCGATACGGATTTGATATTTTTGGAACATCATGATGTCTTGCCGGCATCATTGAAAACTGTTGACCGCTTCTCTCTTGCAGGAAACAAGCCTATGTTTATGTATACTATGATCGTCTTTTTGAATTTGGTGCTAATACTGTTATATGGAAAATGGAATAGGTCTTTGGATTATGGACGCGGATATTCTCTAATGGACGACGGCTGGATTATGAATGACGGACTAGACGCTTGTAATTTGCCTATATTTGCTCCAAAAGGTGTCAATTTTGTGGCAGAAATGGCATAACAATACAAGAGATGGTACCCAGCATTATCAGTATGATGTTTATTTCAACCACATTTAGCAAGAAAAAAAATAATTTTAATAATTATAAAATTGATTAAAATTAATTAAAAATTTTATTAATAATTTAATAACATAAATTTGAAACAACCCTAATATTTGTACGTTGTTCATGAGTCAGCCTGGAAAAAATTGGGTTGATCAAGTCAAAACTGTAGCCGCAGTGACGATTTAAAGTTCTCTGGTCAAATGTGAAAATGTCAGGTGTCAGGCACCAGACCACTATTAATTCCGTTACTTGTTATGTATTAGCGTTAAAAATCGGCAAAAATCCAGAAAATTCACAATGCATAAATCCACCTGGCATGTCAATATTTACCTTGTGGGACATTACCAGTGGAAGTCTTGACAGATGTTGACCATGGAAATTTCAATTTCCCGCCACTGACAGCTGATTGGTGCTACAGAATGTCATTCAATTTGTAAACAGGAAGCCTTCTCACCCTTCACTGATCATGTCTCCATCCACCATGCTTTCCCCAAAGTGGCCCAAATCAACACCAGGAAGTACAGTTTGAAGCCTCATCTGCAAGTTGAAATATCAGATGTATCAGAAATGCTGAAAAATCGCAGCTCATAAAATCCATAAATATCTGCTCTCAAATTTCTAAACAATGTAGATCGTGGGCACTGAACCGGAAGTGATTAATTGTAGTCTGATGCCATAGGCTATATTTTTGATCTCACATGCTCAGATTAGACTTCATGTTTGAAATAAAGCGACATGTGTCAAAATTGCGGTTCTCATACCTGGGCCCACCTGGCCTCGGGCTTCCAACAACAATCCTTTGTAATGTATGTTGAGAGCTTAGCCTTCAAAGAAATCGCGAATCATTGCGACAACAAATCAGACATGCTCAAACTTCAACTAATGCACGACAACATTTGAAAGACAATAAACTTTCTGAAATTTCAGCGCTGGAATTAGTCCTAGATTGTAAAACATTTGTTTTAGGCTAGCTATTATGCATTGAGAGTTTTCATTGAATGAGTGTCAGTTCCAGTTTACGGCAATCGTAATCGACCTCGCGAGTCATGTTGCGACATACACGTGTTTGTTCGTTGAGGAAGAAATATAGTTTCCTTTGGTTGAATGGAATGAATTAAAAGGAAACTTCTTTCTCCATGGGGTGTAAGACGTGAGTACAGCTCCGACAGTGAACTGTGTTCAGTCGAGCGCCGTATGTGTTTATAAGAGAGAAAGAGTCTCTGTTTAACCATTCTCGTCTACGGTACACGTCGATGCTACAACGAATGCTTAATTTAAGCACCCTGGAAATATATGTTGAAATATATGAATGAATGAATGAATGAATATTTATTCACCAATAAAATAAATTCATGTACATTAATATTATACAGACTAAATATTGGCGGGAATAAAGCCCCATGAGGCTTGTTCTATCCCAGTAGAAATAATTATACAAGGAGTTTTTCACATGATACATTTCATGAACAATAAAGTGCTGCTGTGAAACTGGTCAGTGTTCAATCAGGTATGATTTAAGTTTCGATTTGAATAGGGAGGTTGAATTAATTTCTTTGAGCAAGTAGGGTAATTTGTTCCACTCTCGAGGACCAGCAATTTTAACAGTGTGAAGTGATAAGTTAGTCAGGTAAATAGGCCTGTATAAATTGAATTGATGACCTCGAGTATTGTAGTGGTGAATGAAAGATTGTTTGGTAAAATAACAATGGAAATTTTTGGGCAGTTGACTAGGGTGATGAAAGACTTTATGGGCGAGGAGAAGAGATGAGTATGCATTCAATTTACAAAGTTGTAGAATTTTCTTTTCTTTAAATAAAGGCTCTGTATGGTCTAGTTTATTTGATAAAGTAATTATTCGTAGTGCCCTCTTTTGAAGTAGGAGCAATGGGTGTAGGTGAGTAGCGTACGTATTTCCCCATAAAATATTACAGTAGGATAAATATGGAAAGATCAACGAATAGTACAGAATATATAGAGTTTTTTTGTTAATTGATGTTTTTATGAAATTTATTATTCCAATATTTCTAGACAACTTTTTGCAGATATAATTTATGTGATCAATCCAATTCAGTTTGTTATTAAAAATAACACCTAAAAATTTGAATTTCTCTACCATTTCAATTTGTGTTCCAGATATTAATAATGGCAAGGTATCTTCGCGGTTGTTCTTATTTGTAATAGGTTTTATTAACATGTATTTTGTTTTCTGAATATTCAGCGATAAACGGTTACAACAGAACCATCTGTAGAGTTTTTCTAGTTCCAGAGACATAATATTAATAGCTTGTAAAAGGTCTTTATGCGAGTATAATGTACTCGTGTCATCAGCAAATAGTATGATTTTCAACACATCAGAGACATTACTGATGTCATTAACGTAAATCAGGAAGAGAATTGGTCCAAGAATTGAACCTTGAGGCACGCCACAAGAAATGGACATAGGTTCAGAAGGGATTCCATTGAATATTACCGCCTGAGTTCTGTCTGCTAAGTAGCTTCTAAACCAGTCATTCGAAACACCTCGAAAACCATAATGATCTAATTTAGACAGGAGAATATCATGGTTTACTGTATCAAATGCTTTGGAAAGATCTAAAAAAGTCACGATACTATGGTTTTTGGATTCTTTTGCAGTAACAAGATCATCGTACAATGAACAGGCTGCAAGAGATGTAGAGTGATTAGGCCGAAATCCATATTGATTGTCAGAGAGTATATTATTTGAATCTAGGAAATCCATAACCATTGTGACAGCGAGTTTTTCGAGTATTTTGCTAAAACATGGCAGGACGGATACTGGCCTGTAGTTTGAGAAGGTAGATGGGTCTCCAGATTTGTAGATAGGCGTTATCTTAACAAATTTGTATACGTCTGGTACGACACCAGAGGTAAATGAAAGATTCGTGATAAACGATAGAGGAGCAGAAATATAATCAGAGACAAGCTTAACCAGCGAAGTTCGAATACCATCCCGGCCTGGTGCCGTTGATTTGAGATTCAAAATTGTTTGTTTGACATCCTCTGGTGTAATAGCCGAGAATTTGAAGTTGTTGTGCGTACGATTGTTCAAATAATCTTTAAAATTTGCAGTCGTATTCGATATATGGGAGTCTAAATCGGTAGCTACAGAGCTGAAATACTCGTTGAATTTTGTGGCAATTTCTGCACTATCAGATAATTCCTGTCCGTTATAATTGAAAACTGTCGGCGATTTGATAGCTTTTTTCCGGTTCATCAATTGATTCAGAACTTTCCACGTACTTTTTATATCATTATTACTCGCATTGAATTTATCATGGAAGTAGATCTTCCTAGAGAGTCGAATAGTATTGTTTAATTTGTTCCTATACTTTCTATATTGGTTGTGGACTTCGTCATCTGAAGTGACTAAATATAACCGATACAATCTGTTTTTCTCGTGTATAGAGTTTAATATGCCAGTGGAAATCCATGGTTTAATTATTTTCCTTTTTGAAGATTTAGCAGTTACAAGAGGGAAACAGTCGTTGTAAATATCAGAAAACAGTGCAAGGAATATAGAGAGAGCCGTATCTGTATCATTTTCAACATTCATAACATCTTCCCAGTTACTATCTTTGATTCTCTGAATAAATACTTCTGTTTGTTCTGGAGAGATCTTGCGAAAAGTTATATTTTGATCAGGTGAACTTACGGTTGCTTCTGATTTTAAAATATGGAATATAGGGAAATGATCGGTAATATCTGTTAGAAAAATACCCGATAACAAATTATCCTCATGAAAGTTAATAAATATATTGTCTATTAATGTTGCTGATCGAGCTCTGATTCTTGTTGGTTTCGTAATTTGAGGGAAAAAATAGTGAGATTTCAATATATCCAGGAATTCTCGAGAAGGACCGTGGCTATCAGTTTTAAATAGATCAATGTTAAAATCACCCATTAACACACTTCTGTTTTTGTCAATATCAGAAGAGTTTAGAATTTCCAATAGATGATTGTTTAGTTGAGACACATTTTTACCTGGGGGCCGATAAAATATACCTACAATATATTTGACATTGTCTAGCTTAATTTCAACAAACAGAGACTCAAATTCACCATTCTTGTCTCTAAACGATAAATCGTCGCGTACATGGCAGGTTTGTATATTTTCGTTTACATACAGAATTACTCTATTGGATCTTGATGACGGAAATGGCTTATATCCCGGTATGTCAAAAAGAAGCTCAGTTGAAGGATTAAGCCAGCTTTCAGAAAAACCTAGTACCGAAAATTGGTGATTTAAATTGTGGAGAAAACCTGTTATTTCGGAAAAATGTTTGTTAAAACTTCTAGCATTAAAGTGCACGAAAGATAATTGATCACATTTGTGTTGAAGACAAGTTTCTTCACAAAAAGACGTTTCCGTGTAGTAGTTTGATTGATGAATGTCAATATTTTTCCAGTGTGATATTTCATATTCGTTGTCATCGGTTACTGATTTACTGTGTTCAATGTCGTTTAGTTCAACGGGGTTAAAACACAAATCCTCTATAAATTCAAGCGACAGAGTGTCAGAATATCTAGTTTCATTTATAGGTTTCGGAATTTCGTCATCGAAAAAAGGAAGTGATGATAGAAGGTTCGTGAGTGGAACTTCCTCTGTATCTGTGTAATTATCCATATTTCCTGATGATATCGGGTAGACTGAACTGACCAATTTTCACGGCACAAGAGGAATACATAACAACAGGTGAGTCAATATAAACACATTCAAATATTTGATGAGAATTAACATATGTACAATAAAAAAAGAAAAAAATGTCAAGCATGAACTTTAACATGTTGACATATAACCAAAGCATTATGTGGGGTTAGAGTCCCCCGAGATGTGTGTGGGGTTAGAGTCCCCGAGATGTGTGTGGGGTTAGAGTCCCCCGAGATGTGTGCGGGGTTAGAGTCCCCCGAGATGTGTGTGGGGTTAGAGTCCCCCGAGATGTGCGTGGGGTTAGAGTCCCCCGAGATGTGTGTGGGGTTAGAGTCCCCCGAGATGTGTGTGGGGTTAGAGTCCCCCGAGATGTGTGTGGGGTTAGAGTCCCCCGAGAGGTGTGTGGGGTTAGAGTCCCCCGAGATGTGTGTGGGGTTAGAGTCCCCCGAGATGTGTGTGGGGTTAGAGTCCCCCGAGATGTGTGTGGGGTTAGAGTCCCCCGAGATGTGTGTGGGGTTAGAGTCCCCCGAGATGTGTGTGGGGTTAGAGTCCCCGTGTAGATGTGTGGGGTTAGAGTCCCCAAAGTGATTGTCAATAAAGCGTTCGTCGTCATGTACCGTACGACACCACCACAAAAAGTGTTTGTTGAATTTTGTGTTAGGGTGAGGGGTCTTACATGAGGAGTCGGAGAATACAACGTTACTTTGATGTCCGGGAAAACCTCGTTTGCAGTTTCTGCATGAACTGTACGTGTATTCATTTAATTAAACATCGTTCCGTGATCTGCAAACCTCACTATCAACCTACAGGTATGTTTATTTTGAATTTTTCTGAAATTCTTTTTTTTTTCCTCGAATCCCTACTAATGGGACGCCCCAACTCCAAACGGCGAAGAAACCAGGTTTGTTCTTCATCGCATAGAGAAACTATATATCAACATGCATGTTGAATCAGTGGAGCCTATGCAATGAAGCTATACAATTTGTCGTCCCGATAATCTGAAGGGGCTGGACCAGAAATCTTTTTGGTAATAGCATTTTTCAAAGGAAAATTTGAATATCTTCAAATAAACATAGCATATGAAGCAGACACTTCTCCCTTGTATAACCAGAGCATTCCTGGTGTTGTGTTATGCACAAGCAAAACTTAATTTGAATAAAAATACATTCTAATTCATTTTCCAACTTTGTTAAAGTTTGGTGCACAAGATTGTTACTTCAGATGAACAGTTTCTCCAAAATTGCTTCCCAATATGATTTAGTGACTACTAAAGATTGCCTGCTTGGAATTATTCTTCGAGATTTCAGTTCCGATAAGAAGTTATTATGTTAATATTAAATATGGTCAATCGGTATAATCAATAATTATTTTTCAGAACTTGATACCGTGTACAAAATTATTTCAAACAAGTGATCATGAGAGCCCATTAAATCATACGACAAAATCAAAATGAAGGCAATTATGTCAAAAGTGTGTTTGTGTACCAAATTTAATAAAGTTATAAAAAAAAATCAAATGTCTATTCAAATTAATATTTACTTTTCCTTAATAGTACACCAAGAGAGCCCTAGTATTACACGTGAGAAGCTTCAACTGGATAGTTGTTTATTTGAAGATATTCTATCTTCCCATGGCTCTGCGCCATAAACAGACCCTGGAGGATAGTTGAACCAGGATAGGAAAGAGAAGAACCCCAGCCTCTGAGAAGTAGACGCAGGGTCGAAAACCACATTGGACACATCGCCTTTACTGGGCCGTGGGGAAATTCATCCTCGAAGAATCTTTCTGTGTCACCTCATGCCGATTCTGAGAGATGAACTCCATGACTACTAAGTGGAGAAAGGCGTAAGTGACTAGGTAAAACATTTATATTTTTTTTCTTTTGAAATGAAAAAAATTATTTATTCACCGGAATATATACAAGTCATTGAGACAGTGAGAATCTAATGTTAATAAAATAGAGAATATCACAGACAGATTGGATCTCATACAGTGGCCAGTACACAAATGCAAAGAACCGCTTACATTAAAGACATTTCAATAGACATATTGTATTATACCAAAACTATTACTTTTGAGTTCCGAACTGTACACAGGGCATTATTTTTACACCAAACTCTCTTGAAGACGGACTCTTCCATCCTCTAATAACCTACATCCTACATATATACGCGATTGTACACAAACTCTAATAGCCTTAATTATAGTCATGATTTCTATTTTCACCCTGAAATATGATTTCATTCCGGGCACAACAAATACAGAAATGAAATACATTAATTTACGGACTGCACCACAGTTAGATCTATTTTTTTTCTTTTGAAAAGTAAATAATTTATTCACAATATAGCCACATATTACATATCAATATTTCCCATACTGTCCATCGTTAAAAGCAGTAAATATCACAGAAACTGATGGACTATTTTTCTAACATACAATAATACAAATAAGGTCTATGATAGTAAGTAACTAAGCTTGGAATGCTACACTTTACAAAAGATATTATTGTTGCACCATGTCTTTCGGAACGTAGAATTGTCCAGCCGTACAAAATCTACATGTACCCTGGTTTTTATCACGGCCTTAGCTGCCATAACTATACTTCTGGCAGAACAATCTTGTCCCTGGAACACCATCCCGTTCCTGCCACACCAAATACCAAATAACAAAACATTAATCAGATAAGTATAAATCGCTTCCTCCTCTCTTGTCAATGGAGCGCCAAAGAGTTTATGCCATAAATGTCTTTCATCAAGATTCGGAATGGAGCCCCGATACAAATGGAATACTTGTCTGAGTTCTAGAAAAACCGGCCTCGCAATATCACACTCCACAAAAAGATGCTTTTGCGTTTCTGAGGCAGGACAAAAAAAACACTTATCATCTATAGCGATGCCCCTTCTCAAAAGTCGCTCCTTTACCGGCAGAATGTCATGAACTAATTTAAAGGAGAAATTAATCAAATTGTGATCAACAAAACAGTGAAACACTCTGTTCCAAGTGTCCCTCCATAACAGCTGAGGGGCCGCCTTCATAACCCGTGGCAGGTCAACAATTCTATTCACAAAAACATTATAGATACATTTACTGGAATACATATTTGGAGGTAGCGGTTGAGTAGTATAGAATTCTCTCCAGGCATCTAAAGCAAATCTGTAAAACGGCGGAGCTGTCTCAGCATGTGGAATATTACTCTTTGCAAAATCCGGACATATATTTATGTCTCCCCCAACTAAGTTGGGGGGAGACATCTAGTGTTTGTGCTGTCTGTCTGTCTGTCTGGATGGATGTCTGGATGTCTGGATGGATGTCTGTCCGTCCCCTTGCCTTGTCTGCAAGATATCTTGAGAACTACTGGATGGAATTTCACCAAACTTGGATGGAAGCTTCATTGGGATAGCCCCCTCATTTGATTAGGTTTTGATGTATGTGCGTGCATTCATCCGTGTCCGGTGTCCGTCCATCTACGTGTACATGTATATACAGGCCTTGTCTGCAAGATATCTTGAGAACTACTGGACGGAATTTCACCCCACTTGGATGGAAGCTTTAGTGGGATATCCCCCTCATTTGATTAGATTTTGGTGTGTGTGCGTGCATTCATCCATGTCCGGTGTCCGTCCGTCTGCCCATCTACTTGTACATGTATATACAGGGCTTGTCTGCAAGATATCTGGAGAACTACTGGACAGAATTTCCCCAAACTTGGATGGAAGCTTCATTAGGGTAGCCCCCTCATTTGACTAGGTTTTGGTGTGTGTGCATGCGTTCATCCATGTCCGTCCGTCCGTCCATCTACTTGTACATGTATATACAGGCCTTGTCTGCAAGATATCTTGAGAACTACTGGATGGAATTTCACCAAACTTGGATGGAAGCTTCATTGGGATAGCCCCCTCATTTGATTACGTTTTGGTGTATGTGGGTGCATTCATCCGTGTCCGGTGTCCGTCCGTCCGTCCATCTACTTGTACATGTATATACAGGGCTTGTCTGCAAGATATCTGGAGAACTACTGGACAGAATTTCACCAAACTTGGATGGAAGCTTCATTGGGATAGCCCCCTCATTTGATTAGGTTTTGGTGTATGTGCGTGCATTCATCCGTGTCCGGTGTCCGTACGTCCGTTCATCTACTTGTACATGTATGCACAGGCCTTGTCTGCAAGATATCTTGAGAACTACTGGACGGAATCTCACTCCACTTGGATAGAAGCTACAGTGGGATAGCCCCCTCATTTGATTAGGTTTTGGTGTGTGTGCGTGCATTCATCCATGTCCGGTGTCCGTCCGTCCGTCCATCTACGTGTACATGTATATACATGGCTTGTCTGCAAGATATCTGGAGAACTACTGGACAGAATTTTACCAAACTTGGATGGACGCTTCATTAGGATAGCCCCCTCATTTGACTAGGTTTTGGTGTGTGTGCATGCGTTCGTCCGGTGTCCGTCCGTCCGTCCATCTGCTTGTACATGTATATACAGGCTTTGTCTGCAAGATACCTTGAGAACTATTGGATGGAATTTCACCAAACTTGGATGGAAGCTTCATTGGGATAGCCCTCGCATTTGATCAGGTTTTAGTGTATGTGTGCATGCATTCATCCGTGTCCGATGTCCGTCCAACCGTTCATCTACTTGTACATGTATATACAATGAAAATCGCTTATTTGTAATTAATATTTTTAGATACGCAGCTTTGTTTAAGATACTGATTGCTACATTCATTTTATAGCACTTTCCCTTAAATTATGTGCCCATTCAAGGCAAGGTGGGAGGTTGGGGGAGACGTATGTTTTTGCTCAAAAAAACAACCAGCATAGGCTTCATGCCGGAGCGGCAACTCAAGGGTCAAAGCGGAACCTCTAGTTCTTAATGACAATCCTATCCAATAAATTGCATAATACCTCCAGTCCGCTACGGATCCATATAGTAGTTTCAATACATGCCGAACTGCAAAGGCACCTTGCACTCAATATTCTGGACATTCAGACCACCATTATCACATTTATTATACAATACGGATCTTTTGATCCCTTCCGGTTTGCCATCCCACAAGAATTTAAAAACATTCGAACAACATTGATTCACGCATTTTTTAGGCAAAACAATACACTGGGCCGTGAACCACAACACTGCAAGAGCGACAGTGTTCACCAAAACAGCTCTCCCCCTCAGGGTTAAATATCGCCCCGTCCAAGAGGAAACATTCTTTTTTACTTTGTTAAACACATGAGAAGAGTTCAGCTCATCCTGGTCATCGCCAAAGAAAATACCACAAATTTTTGGCATTTTTAACCACCCTGAACCCTACGTCCGGAACCGATTCTATACCCCATTTACCTATAGGCAGAGCAGTGCTCTTTGACAGATTCAGGTTCGCTCCGGACGCTTTTCCATACCTTGAAGAAAGGCCAACGACCTGGGGAACTGAACTCTCATCAGACACTATAACGGTAGTATCATCTGCAAACGCCGTTACTTTGGCTTGTTTGTCTGTGCCTGGCATTTTGACACCCTTAATCAAACCGCTGTTTCTAACAGCGGCAATGAATGGTTCTAGGGACAGAACATACAACAATGGCGATATAGAGCACAGTTAGATCTAGCATTCTTTTTTTTTTATCTTGAAATATAAATAATTTATTCACATGAAATCACTACACTATGTACAGAAATTTACAACACAGTCCAAGTTAAAATAATATTATCACAGTGAGGCAAGGACTACGTTGAATACCACGTATTACATAATACAGGAATTAAAACATATAACGTAGTTTATCCTTCTGTATAATGCAAAATGCATCGTTTCGACAACAAGTCTTGATGAACATTTTTCGATTCAATCTAACAAAATCCACTTGAATTCTAGATTTTATCATGGCCCTGGCTCCCATAACAATATTAGCCGCTTTTCGGTCTTTCTTTTGAAAGATAATTTCATTTCTGGCGCACCAGATACAGAATAACAGAACATTAACCAAATAAATATACACGGGAGCTTCCTCTTTCGAGACGTGAACTCCAAACATTTTTAGGACAAGGTGTTTCCTCTCTAAGTTGGGATAGAATCCTCCATACATTAAAAATAACTGCTGAAATTCACCAAACACTTCCTTTACAATAACACATTCAGTGAACAAATGCACCTGTGTTTCACAAGCTGAACAGAACACACACATATCGTCAACAACAATGTTTCTTCTCAATAGACGTTCTTTCACTGGAAGAATATCGTGTACATGTTTGAAGAAAAAATTAACCAAATTGTGGTCTAAAAACGGGTGAAACACCTTACTCCATATGTTTCCCCATGGCAGCTGTGTAGCGGACTGTACAACACGCGGCAATTCAATAACCTTATTAACAAACACTCTATAGATGAATTTCGTGCTACTGCAATGATGTTTCAAATAAAAAAAAAGCCTCGAGCGAGGTTCGAACTCGCGACCCCTGGTTTACGAGACCAGTGCTCTTTTTTTTTTTTTTTCTTTTGATATAATATTTATTCATCAGACATGTTTTACAGAGGCTTTATACTTTTTCGTCAGTCAAAACAATAATGGTTCATATGACAATGGCAATCCGGCGTTAAAACAGAGAATCACAGATAAGAGAGACTGCCATAATCTACATAATGTACAGTTATAAATCAGAACATGATATAACATCACTTATTGTATTATAAGGTCAGGGTAAAGACAGAATCAACTGATCTGCCGGACTAAGTTTGACAAACGGGTTCAGATTGACATATCTTTTCTGAAAGAGTGTTACATCTTTCCTCAGATACTGATACGAAACTTTTACCCTTTGCTCTAACAACATTCTGAACAGCCTGAGCACGACAACTCTTTTGCCACAAAGAACAAGCATATTCCTGGCTTTATATACAGCTAATCTGGCCACACTACACAGAATATTTACAAAATAACAGTTAATAACTTCACTATTTTTCGGATAGCCAAACAGCAGGAGTGTCTCAAAGTTTACTCGGTTAAGTGTATCAACCGGGGCATATCGGAAGAGATCTTCAATCATGTCACACACATATTTACAAAAATATTGCCTTTCTGGGCAGGATACAAACATATGTACAATGTCTTCTGGGTACAAGTTACAAAATGGGCATAAATCCGTGTCCACTAAACCAAATTTGAATAACTTTTTCCTCGTATACAATGCGTTATGGAAGATTTTAAAATCTAACTGTACACTGTCTGGATCTTTACCAGGCAAAAACACTAAATACCAATACTTGTTCAAATCAATTCCTGGGTACTGAGTAAACCAGCGATCCACCGCAACAGGTGGTCGAATTACACTACTTACAATCAGTTGATTACAATCAGACCAGTGCTCTACCACTGAGCTATAGAGGCTTACAGCGGTACCACAAGCCCGTAGGCTGGTTTGGCAACGGGGGGGTCGGTAGAGAATATTGCGGAACGTCTAATGCGAGCGCCGCTAGGGGGGTTCGGGGGCATGCTCCCCCGGAAATTTTAGAAAATTTAGATGCCATATGGCGCGTTCTGGCGCATTTTGACAGCATATTTTCGACATCCGCCAACTGCATTTTTTCGGCTGATAAATTCAGTATATGACTATTGACTCGTTGTGTGAATGATAATCTTGTCGACTGGGAGATGGTTAATATTCAACCATGGAAAACCCCCTTAACTCCTCACTTCGGTGTGGATGCTAAGAGTGTCCGGGGATAAGTGTCCCGTTTCCTATCTTTTATTGAGTGAAGAGTGTCCTACCTCTGGAGATATCTGGAGAAGAGTGTCCTAGCTGTGTTAGAACAGAGGCGTCGGAACGTAACTGAAAGTGGGGAGGGGGGCACTATCACATCCCAACAGGTGAGGGTCCAGGGGCCGCCTAGGCCCCGGAAGCTCCGGGATCCTAGATCGCCGAAGATGCGTTCTGAGCGTTTTCCCGGAAATAAAACTGATCATACTGCTTGCAGAGTTATGATTCTATTTTCACGATTTTTTCGCAATTTCAAGCACGCATCGATATTGAAAACATCGCACCTCATGCCTGCATACATTTGACTTTCTGGTTTTATTAAAAACATGCAAAACGATGACTTTTAGTTCTTGGAAGGGAAACCAATATGCCGACCGATACGATCGTCCACACAAAGATAAAACAAGGAAATCCTCACAGCCCAACAGGCGAGGGTCCAGGGGCCGCCTAGGCCCCGGAAACTCCGGGGTCCTAGATCGTCGGAGATGCGTTCTGAGCGTTTTCCTGGAAATAAAACTGATCATACTGCTTGCAGATTTATGATTCTATTTTCATGGATTTTTTCGCAATTTCAAGCACGTATCGATATCGAAAACATCGCACCTCATGCCTGCATACATTTGACTTTCTGGTTTTATTAAAAACATGCAAAACAATGACTTTTAGTTCATGGAAGGGAAACCAGTATGCCGACCAATACGATCACCCACACAAAGATAAAACAAGGAAATCCTCACAGCCCAACAGGCGAGGGTCCAGGGGCCGCCTAGGCCCCGGAAGCTCCGGGGTCCTAGATCGTCGGAGATGCGTTCTGAACGTTTTCCCGGAAATAAAACTGAGCATACTGCTTGCAGATTTATGATTCTATTTTCATGATTTTTTTCGCAATTTTAAGCACGCATCGATATTAAACGCATCGCACCTCATGCCTGCATAAATTTGACTTTCTGGGTATAATAAAAACATGCAAAACGATGACTTTTAGTTCTTGGAAGGGAAACCAATATGCCGACCGACACGATTGTCCACACAAAGATAAAACAAGGAACTCCTTACAGCCTGACAGGCGAGGGTCCAGGGACCGCTTAGGCACCAGGAGCTTCAGGGTCCCAGGTTGCCGGAGATACGTTTTACGCGTTTCCCCAAAAATAAATCCGAACACAATGTATATGGATTTATGATACCATAAATCCATATACATTGTGCTCAGATTTATTTATCTATAATTTGTTGCGAGCTGCCGGCCGCGTCCAAGGGCCTTGGGTGCGGGTCCTTACGTGCAATCTGAATTTTTTTTTCCCCGGCAGCGAAACTCGGTCTGCTCTGCTGGGGGAGGGTGCGTACGCTCCCCCCGAACCTCCTCAGCCTACGGGCCTGTACCAATTATGTCTTCTTCTGCTAGTATTTTCCAAACTTCACGTAAGCCTCTCTGGATTGGAAATACAATTAAAAATACTGACAAATCACGACTAATAAAATCTTCAACGATATTAGGTGGAACATCTGTGAGGAACTACATTCGACCCAACCGACCCAGAAAAAAATTCAGGCAACATTCTACTTTAAAAATGTTAACGATGAAGATCTCCTATTGTCTTCAAACTCTTCGGAGAAGCAATACGGTTGAATTTCCCAAAATAGATTGGACGAAGAAGGACTGTGCTCGTCTCTTGGTCGGACAAGATCACTTTCCATGAAAAGCTATGTCCTTTCTATTATAGTTTTGCCATACGTCAGCCATCTTGGAGGCGAAAACGTCTTTTGACACTCTCCGCGCAGGGCTGCTCTGACATATAACTGCGCGAGGAGATATCCTGAAGTGGTTTGCTAATTATTCCCGAATCAGCCAACACTATTGGGCCTAATTCATCGAAGCATAGCTTAAGCATGTTTTGCAAACTGTATGGCCTCATAATTAGTTATCGAATTTACTTCGCCTTGTAAAGAGTCAAAGGTTATCATTATTTATTATCCCACAAGCAAATTTGCATTCAATATCGGGATAATGATTGGTTAAAAGGTCGGGTCGTATACCCATAAACCCCTAGTGATGTTTTGCTGCTCTGGGTATATATAAAAACAACTCACGTGCGATTGGAAACGACGCTCTCGCTTCGACACTTCAGCTGACCATATCTCAATTTACGGAATAACTTTCGCCCACTCGTCAAAATTTAAAGGAATAAAATCATAGCGCATCAGTTTCGCTGAAGTTTACGACATAAAACTCACCGAAAGGTGTCACTTGTTCTAAAAAAAAAAGTCAATTTCCGAACGAAAGCAAATCGATCGAAATGAATGAATTTTGTGTTGTGGCGCGTTCCGGTAGTGAAATAGCAAAATGCGGACAGTTCCGTAACCGAAATGACTCGCTGAATTTGTCCGTTGTACCGTTAGTTCTAAATGATAACCCTTTTTCAATATTTTTGTTTGAAGATCAAACCCCCGGGGGTATGTAAGTTACGACCCTCCCTGAAACTCATACACCCTTCGGCTGACGCCTCAGGGCCGGGATGAAAAGCCGGCCGGGATGACAAATTCAGGCCACATTCTACCCACAAAATGTTAACGATGAATATATCATATGTTCTAGCTAAATGTTCGGATCAGCAACACGGTTGAATTCCCCAAAACACGTTGAACGAAGGACGGTGCTCGTCTCTTGGTCGGACAATATCAATTTTCATAGAAAGCTGTGGGCCTTCTATTATAGTTGGCCTCAGCCAACTTGGACGTGAAAACGTCTTTTTTTTTCTTTTGAAATAGAAAAATAATTTATTCACAGTAAATAATATACATCATTACAAGAAACGTCCAAGCTTAAAATATAAAAATATCACAGATAGGGATGGACTTCAATGAGGTATTCACATGTGGCAATACATATACTGAGTTATAGGTTGATAAATGAAGTCCTGCATTTACAAAAGGAAAATACATTTGAATTTTGTATAGTACAAATGGCGTTATTTCTACACCATATCTTCTTGAACTCTAGTATATCTAAACGGACAACATCGACTAATATTCTATCCTTCATACAAAGTTCAACATTTTTGATTATAGACTTAGCATCTCTTTCTTCTTTTGAAATATTACCTCGTTCCTTGCACACCAAATAGAAAATAATATAACATTGCTCATATATACATAAACAACACGTTCCTCATTAGCCAAACGAAGATCAAACAATTTATGTATTAGGTGATTCTCATTCAACCGAGGAGAAAAACTTGCATACCGCACTAATATTAACCTGAAATCCATAAACACTTCATGTACAATCGGACACTGTATAAACAAATGAGCCTGGGTTTCTGGTCCTATACAAAAGACACAAACATCATCAGTGCAGACATTTCTCTTAAGTAGCCGTTGTTTTACAGATAAAATATCTTGAACCAGTTTGTATGCGAAATTTATAAGGCTTTTCTTTTTTTCTTTTGAAATGAAAAAATAATTTATTCACCGGAATATATAAGACTTTTCACACTCCAACCCGACTGGTGACGAAAACATAAAGTTAAAATGAACTCGTTGGAATGATCAGGATTGTTTCAAAACACTGAAGCCTCCAGTGAGGTTCGAACTCACGACCCCTGGTTTACAAGACCAGTGCTCTGCCACTGAGCTATAGAGGCTGTTGCTATACACTAATTTCATATATATGATTAATATAAACAGACAGGCTATATATTCACGTGTCAATATATCGATTGTAATTTTTATTGATTTATAAAGCGTTTCACGGAATTTGTGGATGATCGTTCGATAAAAGGTAACAGCTACATTGCCCCTGTTTATTTGACGTATCGCGAATAATTTGGAAGACCCGCTTTGACCCAATGGTCGCTTTAGGCTAAATCTTTGATCTCACATGTTCAGATTAGACTTCATGTTTGAAATAAAGTGACGTGTGACAAAATTGCGGTTCTCATACCTGCGCCCACCTGCTCACGGGCTTTCAACAACAATGCTTTGTAATGTATTTTGAGAGATTAGCCTTCAAAGAAATCGCGAATCATTGCGACAACAAATCAGACATGCTCAAACTTCAACTAATGCACGACAACCTTTGAAAGACAATAAATTTTCTGAAATTTCAGCGCTGGAATTAGTCCTAGATTGTAAAACTTTTCTTTTAGGCTAGCTATTATGCATAGAGAGTTCTCATTGAATGAGTGTCAGTTCCAGTTTACGACAATCGTAATCGACCTCGCCAGTCATATTGGCATCAGATCACAATTAATTACTTCCGGGTCAGTGTCCACGACCTACTTTGTGTAGAAATTTGAGAGCAAATCTTTGTGGATTTTATTAGGTGGGATTATTCAGCATTTCTGGTAAATTTGATATTTCAAATTGCAGATGAGGCTTCAAACTGTACTTCCTGGTGTTGATTTGGCAACATTGGTGGAAAGCCTGGCGGAAGGACACATGAAGAGTGACAGTGAAAAGGCTCTCTGTGTACAAGTTGAATGACATTCGGTAACACCACTCAGTTGCAAATGGCGGCAAGTTGAAATTTCCATGGTCAACATCTGTCAAGACTGTCCCACAAGATAAATATTGACATGCCAGGTGGATTTATGCATTGTGAATTTTCTGGATTTTTGCTGATCATTAACGCTAATACATAACAAGTAACGGAATTAATAGTGGACTGGTGCCTATTGCGACATACACGTATTTATTCGTTGAGGAAGAATACACGTTACTTTGATGTCCGGGAAAACCTCGTTTGCAGTTTCTGCATGAACTGTACGTGTATTCATCTACTTAAACATCGTTCCGTGATCTGCCAACCTCACTATCATCCTATAGGTATGTTTATTTTGAATTTTTCTTAAATTTCTTTTTCTCCCTCGAATCCCTACTAATGGGACGCCCCAACCCCAAACGGCGAAGAAACCAGGTTTGTTCTTTCTTCGCATGGAGAAAACTACATATCAACATGCATGTTGAATCAGTGGAGCCTATGTAATGAAGCTATACAATTTGTCGTCCCGATAATCCTAAGGGGCTGAACCAGAAATCCTTTTAGTAATAATAACATTTTTCCAAGGAAAATTTGAATATCTTCAAATAAACATTGCATATGAAGCAGACACTTCTCCCTTGTATTATTAGAGCATTCCTGGTGTTGTGTTATGCACAAGCAAAACTTAATTTGAAGAAAAATACATTCTAAATCATTTTCCAACTTTGTTAACGTTTGGTGCACAAGATTGTTACTTCAGATGAACAGTCTTCAAAATTGCTTACCAATATGATTTTGTGACTACTAAAGATTGCCTGCTTAGAATTATTCTTAGAGATTTCAGTTCCGATAAGAAGTTATTAAGGTGATATTTAATATGGTCAATCGGTATAATCAATAATTGTTTTTCAGAACTTGATATCGTGTACTAAATTATTTCAAACAGGTGATCATGAGAGCCCATTAAATCATACGGCAAAATCAAAATGAAGGCAAATTATGTCAAAAGTGTGTTTGTGTACCAAATTTAATAAAGTTATAAAAAAAATTCAAATGTCTATGCAAATTAATATTTACTTTTCCTTAATAGTACACCAAGAGAGCCCTAGTATTACACGTGAGAAGCTTCAGCTGGATATTTGTTTATTTGAAGATATTCTATCTTCCCGTGGCTCTGCGCCATAAACAGATCCTGAGGGATAGTTGAACCAGGATAGGAAGGAGAAGAAACCCAGCCTCTGCGAAGGAGACGCAGGGTCGAAAAACACATTGGACACATCGCCTTTTCTGAGCTCTGGAAAAATTCATCCTCGGAGAATCTTTCTGTGTCACCTCATGTCGATTCTGAGCGATGAACTTCATGACTATAAGGTGGAGAAAGGCGTAAAGTGACTAGGTAAAACATTTATATATTTTTTCTTAAATGAAAAAAATAATTTGTTCACCGGAATATATACAAGTCTTTGAGACAGTGAGAATCTAATGTTAATAAAATAGAGAATACCACAGACAGATTTGCATCTCATACAGTGGCCAGTTACTGTACACAAATGAAAAGAACAGCTTACATTAAAGACATTTCAATAGACATATTGTATTATATCAAAACTATTACTTTTGAGTTCCGAACCGTACACAGGGCATTATTTTTACATCAAACTCTCTTGAAGACGGACTCTTCCATCCTGTAATGATCTACATATATACGTGATTGTACACAAACTCTAATAGCCTTAATTATACAATTATGATCTCTATTTTCACCATGAAATATGATTTCATTCCGGGCACACCAAATATAGAAATGAAATACATTAATTTGCGGACTGCACTACAGTTAGATCTATCATTCTACTGCAATGATGTTTCAAATGAAAAGGCTCCAGCGAGGTTCGAACTCGCGACCACTGGTTTACGAAACCAGTGCCATGCAAGGCTATGATCTTTCTATTATAGTTTTGCCATACATCAGCCATCTTGGACGCGAAAACGTCTTTTGGCACTCTCCGCGCAGGGCTGTTCTGACATATAACTGCGCGAGGAGATATCCTGAAGTGTGTTGCTAATTATTCCTGAATCATGCAGCACTATTGGGCCTAATTCATCGAAGCATAGCTTAAGCTTGTTTTGCAAACTGTATGGCCCCATAATTAGTTATCGAATTTACTTCGCCTTGTAAAGAGTCAACGGATATCATTATTTATTATCCCACAAGCAAATTTCCACTCAATATCGGTAAAGGAGAAAGACCGAGTAACTGTACATTCGTGAAAAAGAATCGACGAGGCGCGAAGCGCCGAGTCGATTCTTTTTCACGAATGTACAGTTACGAGGTCTTTCTCCGACTTAAACGTTAGTCCAACGATAATGTATTTACTTCTTCGTCTTACACGAAGAATGAAATGAGCTCTGTCAAACCGTACAAATTGCCATGATATAGGCCCAGGTAATTACATGTGTGGAACCATTCGAACAATAACTGCAAAGGGCCAAGTACGCACACTGTCTGTACCCGGTTGACGGCGTCCTACATGATGGGCAGTCCATCGCGTGGGAAGGAATTTACGCATACGCCTACCTGGGCTGCTGTTTATCTATTCAACACAGGAAAATCGTTCCCCGATGTCGTAGGCGATAAATAACTTACACAATGGCCGTATTATGTAACACATCATGGTTGTTTCAGGGCAAACAACACATTTGCACACGAAACAAAACTTCCACAACCCGTTTGACTGGTCCGTAACTTTCACGTTATCGTTACAAAGATTTGTAACAAAAAAATATATGTAATTGATATATACGTGTCACAATCTACATTACGTGAAACGCATATGAAGCAAAACATGCAGACATACAAATTACATATCCATATGTCCATACGCATGATCTCATACCAGGCCCATAATTAACGGAATGTCTGACAGGAATTCACGTTTACCGGTACACATTTCACTTGTACCCACACATATACGTGCGGCAGAAAATTAATGCGTTACGATATACAGACGCGTCATATTTTGACTGCTTAGTCTGCAATCAACGCACGGCAGGCGACAACCAAAGATTAGATCTATATTTGAGGCAGTCGGTGTTTTAAAGTATGTATATGAGAAGGCAGAAAGTGTAACACTCACAAAAAGAAATCGTGACCGAAATCAGAGAAACTACAGTCATAGAACGCTTATCGGAGTTAAAGGTTTATGCCATTCCTATATGCAATTTGCACATTTAATTACATTGTAGTCGGCGTGGTATCTTTCTGGGTTGTGTTTTCTTCGCTCGTCTACTGTTTTTTTAAAGAACATTACTTAAATTCACCTGTTAGTTCCGGCTGAATTGACTATGTCCAATTCGCTTGTTGCAGTGCTGTTTGTCAATTTCAGGAGACCGACATCGAGTAGTCTATTGCCCCATTCGTGTCTTCTTACATGTTTTAACAGACGGACGCGTTTCTTTCCAGAGAAAGAAGTACACTTGCTGTACATTCGTGAAAAAGAATGTACACTTGCTGTACATTCGTGAAAAATAATGTACACTTTTAAAAATAGAATGACGTCACAACTAGCGTTTAAGGATTATGATTGGTTAAAAGTTCGGGTCGTATACCATACACCCATAGTGATGTTTTGCTACTTTGGGTATATAAAAAACAAATCACGTGCGATTGGAAACGACGCTCTCGCTTCGAAAATTCAGCTTACCATATCTCAATATTTACGGAATAACTTTCGCCCACTCGTCAAAATTTAAAGGAATAAAGTCATAGTGCATCATTTTCACTGAAGTTTACGACATAAAACTCACCGAAAGGTGCCATTTGTTCCAAAAATAAAAGTCAATTTCCGAACGAAAGCAAATCGATCGAAATGAATGAATGTAGTGTTGTGGCGCGTTCCCGTAGTGAAGTAGCAAAATGCGGACAGTTCCGTAACCGAAATGACTCGCTGAATTTGTCCGTTGTACCGTTAGACGCAAACTGACTCCAGTATGATAAACTACGAAGTCACAGACTGTCAGCTCTCAATTTGTTGTCCTTCCGTAGATAGGGAGAAGTATTGGTAGGATTGCCCCCAGGCCCGGTATGGCTAACTCCTGCCCCGTATCAGAATGTCACTACGATGCGTTCGAGGAAAATTATTGCAATGAAATATCATGTTTTGTCTTTGGCAGCTGAGTGGCGTATTGCTTACATGCTCGGCTAGGCTAAACTAACACGAGAGCTAATTTTCCACAAGAGGTAAAAGCAGTGTGAGATTCATGGATTTATGATGACTGAGCCACCCGTCCTCAAAGCTCCGTTGGGATAGTGCTTCCAGGTCACGGGAGTCTAAGATCGGCTTCGTGACACGAATCTCGTTCGGCGTGGTGTTTTGGGCGGTCATGAGTGCCGGCGTCTGCTGCTGTCGTAGCCAAGCACAACGCTGAGGATTCAGCCATTTTCGCCACGGTATAGTTTCATGGATTGCCACTAGCTCGCTGCAACAAGCCAACTTTCCTCTGGAGCATTTTGAGCAATTTTTCAAAAATTGGCGGACCTGTCGGTGACTGCAACTTGGTATTCTGTGCCGGCAAGCAAGGGACATTTCAATTTATGATGTTTCATAAATGTTTTATGGTATACCCACTCATGGACATTTGCGGTATGGAAGTGTGGCACCTTATTTTTTCTGCCTCACTCTGTAGAGTACGACGGGAGCCATGGGTGAACTTTCGCTGAAAGGTTCTGCGTGCTGAATAGCAGATGTGGGGTGGACTTTTTGGGGTCGAGGTGGACCAATTGGGTCATGTGAGGTGTCCTGGTGAAGCACTCGTGGAGGAGCATCCGGATCATATGTCGTGGAACTGTCGTCCATCTGCACATGCGCGGTGGAAAAGAGGCATTGGAATGGACGTTTGGGAGTTGAGATGAACCAATTTTGGACGAATTGGTCGTGGGAGGTATCATAGTGAAGTACTCGTTGGGGGGGGGGGGGCGTCCGATTGGATGGGTGGGTGATGGAAATGCTGTCCATCTGCGCAGGCGAAGCGGGAAAAGTGCATTGGAATGGGCGTTTGAAATTTGGGTCGTGTGAGGTGTCATAGCGAAGCACTCAAGGGCGAGACTAATATGGCATCATCAGTAGTAGAGAAAGCGTACTTAAAGTCCACTTGCCGCTTAGTAGTAGATGCGATGACGGACCTTCCGATGATGACGTTACCGCCGACAATATAGAGATCAGGCGGCACCCCCCGGTGAGAGCACATGCGTGCGATGAAGTCCCTTCCGGTTATGACGTCACTTTCATCAAGGGTCAGGGGCCAATGGTCCAAACCTGTACGTGTGATTGGACTTTTACTAATGCGTTAAGGCGCTACGATAGGACGTTAAGGCGTTAAGATATTATTATGAATTATTATTAATTCCGTGGGATATCTAGACCCACCAGCGCTTCTGAACTATTTTACCAGGGCGTTGAAGCGTTAAACTAGACGATGGCGGGCGTTACTTTTCATAAAAGCAAGCGTATCTCAAAGACGTGCACAGTCGTCATTCAACCGTCAACATGGGTTATACATGTTCCGAGTTCGAACGTGCGTTCTCCAAACACTACGATATGATGCAATGCCAGAAAAATATACATGGGTATGAAGAAACCGAGACAAAAGAAGGCAATGCAGATGCTGAGAGTATACCAGCCGATTCTGAGAGACCACCGACTGATACCGATACAGACAAATTCCATGGGAAAAAAAAGACAACAGGTTCGATCAGTTCAGAGTTATCGACAACCTAGTCACAATTTCCAATGGTCGTCTCTAAAATGGTGAGAGTGTTACTTAATACAGCCCACACCCCCTGGCGTCAGAAAGTGGAATTAATGATTTCATCGTATTCAAATTGGCTCATGTACCAAAGATGGATTCCTAACTCCGCCTGGAAACGAAGATATCATATGTACAAGTATTCACATGAGATAATTACTGCTCTCCTGACTAGGTTACATAAAATCGTTGCTGTGACATTAGCTGTTGAGATGTACACTGTTAACCGTTGATGTCGCAAGTACGACAATGAGAAATTGCTATATTAACTACATAAGTGGTCGCTGCATGCAGAGTCGCCTGCTAATGACACAATTGTGAATTTATCTAGCGACCTGACAACTGCTAATGACACAGCTGTCGCAATTGCGGCAAATGTGTTATTAGTAGTTGCTGCAAAGCCTGCGTCTAGTTGTATGTGTAAATAAGAAAATCAGTTTGGCCTTCAGATACTTTTGGAATGGTTTGTTGAGAAATTCTCTGCCTTCGTCAGTTTGTGAATATAAGGGTTTGTGCCCGCTTTGGAAAATCCGCTTGAATGTGTCGAACTCGTTTTATGCCCAGATGGGCACGATCCACGCCTATTTTAACATGATAGCGCTTATATCGACAAAATCGGCTTGCCATTGGGCGGTCATGTCCCCGGCAATAATCCGCAGCTATTTGCTGCAGGACTCTAGCGACAGCAGTACAAGTCCGTCACGATGTTCTCTCTGGGTTTCATGGTGAAGATTTCCTGACCTATCCTTCATTGATAACGGATATGTCTTGCGCCAGCATCGGATGCATCGCACCTTTATTTATTATTTCATCTCGGTGTCCAGGGCTAGCTGGAGTTGAAAAATCTTGTGATGACAAATGGTCGTTTATAAGCACCTAGTCGACGTCCGCTACCGGATTCAAGGTGAAACCATGGTGGCCGATAAGGGACATCGCTGCATTGTCTCAGGCATGTGGTTTGGTAACACGAAGGCAGGATGCGAAGGCGCGAAGCCAGGATCCGAAGTGCGAAGGCAGGATGCGAAGTCGCGAAGGCAGGATGCGAAGTGGCGAAGCCAGGATGCGAAGCGCGAAGTCATCCTGACTTCGCCACTTCGCATCCTACCTTTGCATCCTGACTTCGCGCTTCGCATCCTGGCTTCGCCACTTCGCATCCTGCATTCGCGACTTCGCATCCTGACTTCGCGCTTCGCATTCTGCCTTCGCATCCTGACTTCGCGCTTCGCTTCCAGTCTTTGCATGGCTTTGTTTTGATTTCGCATCCTGACTTCGCGCTTCGCATCCTGGCTTTGCCACTTCGTATCCTGCATTCGCGACTTCGCATCCTGGCCTCGCGTCTTCGCATCCTGCCTTCGTGTAACCAAACCACATGCTTAAGACAATGCAGCGATGTCCCTTATCGCCCACCGTATGAAACCGATGGTGAATCTCACCAGTTAGGCGAAGGACGAAATGACACATGCGCCATGGTCGGCGACGGAAATTATGAAGCACAGCGTGGCTTGTTGACGTAGGTCTGTATCAATAATAATGTTGTTGCTCATGGGGCTCCTAGATGAAGGGTAGGCGATATAGCGTCCCTAGATTTCTACACAGCGGTCCGTGCCTCGAGCGGTTACTTCAACGCTGGCGTTACTCTGTCACAAAAATGTACAATCTCTTCAAGCTTAACATGTGAGGGCATAGGGGAATCCCCTTTCACTCCCTCCGGTTAAGACCTCCCTCAGCTACACAAGCCACACTGAATGTTAAACGATTGGCTTTTTCTGTCTTGCAGTGGAATGCACTTAATTTCATACTGCCATATCCAATTCTGGTTGAAGGTGTACACTGGATAAATGAGTACTTTCCTGGATTTAGGACTATGAAGCTAAGAGGTTTACATTGTACTAATATTAGGGTTAACTAATCCTTTACAACTGATGTCCGAGAGAAGTATGTTTCCCATTATATACTAAATGCCACGATAATCAGACTGAAAATGTGTATCTCCGTGTTCTTGGAAACGACCGGAAGAAAATTCACTTTCAATGTTTTGCATATGGGACTGATTAAATAGGAAGTTTCAAAAGATCATGGATTCAACTGGGACGTAGCCTTTACTGACCGCAGTTGGATTGGGCTGTTTGACTTGACTAACTCAGACAAAACTAGAAACAACAACTTACATGGATGTCTGTCCTTACAAAGGTTATTGTTCATGGAAGAGAACAACTGTGAAAACGCAAACCAACACGAATGAAATAGTATTAAAATGTATGTAATCTTGAAACATTTAAACGATACATTTTCTGTTTATCATAATTTGATCAATATCGAAAATATATGATATTAATAATGTAGGGCTGATGTCAATCAACCTTGTCTGCCGAAAGAGATTATTTTGAGCAATCAGGTGCATATTTGATGAGATGACGTGAGAATGAGTTAGAAAGTATTGCATCCCTTCGGCCGGGCATTGCTTGGACCGGTCAATCAGTGTCCGTATACCAGATTAAATCGAACTACTGAGAAAGATTAGTTGATATTCCGATAAATCGATGGTGAGTAGTGGAAAAATGGGTCTCACATGTGAGATATGCACGGGTATAGGATATAGATGACGTCATCGGGTAAGGCGGGTAAACCCTCGAATAAGACAAGTCTACCCGTGAGTAAGGTAGGTCCACCTGCGGGTAAGATAGCGGGAAGTCGGGTAAGATGGCGGGTTAACCCGCGGATAAGATGACGGGTAGGGCGAGTAAACCCGCGGGTAAGTTGGCGGTTAATTGCTGGTACGGTATAACTGCGCATACGTGCATCTGGGCGAGCGCGACGAGGTCACCGGGTTTTCCCGCGCGAAGCCGTCATGTATGATGACGTAAGTATAACTTGTATAGAATTTGATCACATGATAGCTAGAATATAACCCGTATCCATTTTTGCGGGGAAATTTACTGACCCTTGTAGTGTAAACAGAGGAAAACCACCTTAAAGTTCGCACATAAAGTTAAAGAACTCGACCAATCAGAAACGCGTGTGCGACAGCCATGTTTAATAATGTGATTATTTGTAAAGAATCGCCTCGGCCATGTTTGATTACGTGAAAGGTTTATCTATAGAGAGAAGGATTTAGTATAACCATGTCATTCATGATGGGATGAAGGAGGGACGATTGATTGGATGGGGAGAGGGAAGATTCGTACAATTAATATTCGCTTTATTCATACACCTTATGATGTACAAATCGTGAGAAAAAATATGAAACACAACTGATACAATATTTTCAGGTATAAATATTAATTTTCTAGTATCTGTTCCTAATTTCTAATATTCATGATATGCCTCTCTGTTAATACTATTATTACGTTTCTTTTCCAGAGTTAAATGTTTCCATCATCACTTTCTTCATTGTCATAGATAATGCTTCTATCTCGCTCAGTCAACTTATCAAATAGACTTTTCCGCATCTTGATCGCCTGCTGAATGGCTTTATCATAGTCTATATCGTATGATGTTACCTCACATTATACTCGTTCTCCCAATAGCATTCTGGTAAATACATGGATGAATACATCAACACTGTTATGGCGATAAGAATGGCATGATTGAATCCTTGCCTCTGGAGATAAAACTCTCACGTGATCAAACATGGCCGACGCGTATCTTTACAAATAATAATGTTA
This sequence comes from Hanleya hanleyi, assembly GCA_036873755.1. NCBI lineage: Eukaryota > Metazoa > Mollusca > Polyplacophora > Lepidopleurida > Hanleyidae > Hanleya > Hanleya hanleyi. The sequence goes on along the minus strand of JAVTVY010011190.1, from coordinate 4,155 downwards.
CCAAACATGTCCGTTCCATACACGATCCTGATTGGTCGAGTTCTTTAACTTTATGGGCGAACCTTAAGGGGGTATATTCTTGTTTAAACTACAAGGGTCAGTAGATTTTCTCGCAACAATGGATACAGGTTATATTCGAGGTATCACGTGATCAAGTTCTTTACAAATGATACCTACGTCATAAAAAATGGTGGCGTGGCACGGGAAAAACCGGTGACCTCGTCGTGCGCGCCCGGATGCACGCATGCGCAGTTATACTGTACCAGCCTTATCCGCCAACTTACCCGTCACATTACCCGTGGGTTTAGCCGCCTTACCCGTCACCTTATTCGCGGGTATACCCACCTTACCTGCCATCTTTCCCGCGGGTAGATCCACCTTAACCGCGTGTAGACTCACCTTATCCGACTTACCCGGTGGCGTCATCTATACTATTTTCCCTTTCCCACTACTCTGGTGCCTGAAAAACAGTGAACGAGTCCAATATATCAACTGTGGATTTCAGGTAACTTTTCCGGGGTTATAGGTGACCGGCTGGGCTGATCAGTGTCCAGGATGATAGGAAATGTGGACACTCTCGTGTTCTGGCACATGTGGGCACCGTCGTGATATGACTGAAAAACTGTTGAAAACGACGTTAAATCCTATTCACTCACTTTTATTTCTCTGTCAGCGGACTATCAGCTGAAATGGCATTCAACAAAGAAATGAAATATCCAGTTCAATCTCCAAATAATGCCAGTTTCACTCTAGTTACAGTTTACTCTCAAACATATACATCTCAATAGATCGATCGACCATATTTTACAGTATTCCTCCAAGATATCAAATAAGTCAATGTCCACGATTCCAATACTGAATTAGTCAAGTAACCTGACTGATTTTATTACCAGTCATGCCGCTTGATTTTTCACGGTTCAACCGGTTAGCGCGATCCCGCTCTCTAAAATGGAGGTAAAAAAGATCGTTGTTGCTCAATAACTTTTGATTCCTTCTTAAGTAATGCATCAAAATTTCAGGCGTATTGATTCATCTATTGTTCCATGTCACAAAATTAATTTGCCATGTGAAAAACCAACCAATCTTGTTTAAACAGCGCGAAGGATGTTTGGCCTATTATTATGCAAATTAGATAGATGACAATTTACTTTTTTACTACCATTTAATGCGGATAGATATGTCTGTATGCGCCTCAAAAGGATTTTGCTGAATTCATCATGTGAACGGACTTATTGAGCGAAAATGACCCTTTTTACCTTCATTTTAGAGTTCAAAAAAGCACATAAACAACGTCGAAACCTGACCAGAAAATTACATTCACTCACTTCAATCCCAACTCTCATAACCTAAGGTATCTCCGGATTGGAAAGCCACCAATATTACCAGTCATAAACACTTACTTCCACTCGAAATCAAAATAAATCGAGACCCGTCGTTGAGCCAGCCATGTCATGATTTGATCTGAAATCTGAAATTTTTACCCAGTAAAATTTTACCCGTGGGACCTACCCCGTAAAATTTTACCCGTGGGACCAAGCATGTGGATGCACGAATGTTGTACAGGTGTTTGCCTGGAAGAGATTCCCACGGGCATAATTTGACGGAGTTGAAATCTGTTCCACATTCAGTTTCCGATATACGTACATTTCCGCTCCACATCAAAATATGACATGGTTGGCTTGACAACGGGTCTTGATTCATTTTGTTTTCTGACGCATGTCGAGTAGAATTAAGTGTTTGTGACCAGTAATATAAGTGGCTTTTCAACCCGGACCATAGGTTACGATAGTGGGGATTGGGGTGAGTGAATGGAATTTTCTGGTCAGTTTTCGACGTCGTTTATGTGCTTCTTTGAATCGTGAAAAATCATACGGCATGACTGATAATAAAATCAGAGTTATCTTACTTGACTAGTACTGAATGCAAACAGATCATTCTATAATAGAGAACAACTCTCCATGATATCAAATATAAAGTTTCATATATATATATATATACCGGTACAGTATCACAATTTACTGTTCCAATAATGTTGACAGATCAATCTGAGAAATATCTAATATCATCACATTTCAGAGCAAATTTTGTGTTTTGATTAGTTAATTAATCTAATGCACTCATGATACCAGTACTTTTGTGGATAAAAAGCTGGTATAGCTGGTATTGCGTCGAGAAGATGTTATGAATTTATCACATTGTAGATCTCTCTTCCTTGTGTTTCTATATAAGATAATCACCAACCCCACAGAAGTAAAGGCACAATCAAGGTTGAATAAGTTGTAAAAACATTGCCACTGCATACTTTCGCCGTACATATACCCGCAGCGGATAACTTTGTGTCGCCTGCAGGTGTTCCACGAGCGTCCTTGACAGCGTTAGTATATTGCATTCACGTCTATCTATCTATTGTATAGTGTAGTGGTTTTCGAGAAAAAATATTCATTATATTCGATACTGGGAAACCAATAAATGAAAACCATACAATTTTCTCTGAAATGTGAAAACTGGTCTGCAATAAGTTTTTTCTAAAGATAATTAGATATATCAGATATCAACAGTTCTGCAAAATATAAAGTTTTTTAGAGATCAACAGTTTACCCCCAATAAAATTTTCAAGATATAAAATATATCTATAAAATATTAAACATAATGATCAGCTATGACCACATTAAGACAATATGAATAGTTTAAAATCCAAGGTTCAATCAATGTAATTTCCAAGAACATTCAATGCATGCCCTCTAAAACAAATGTTCAAAGTACTGTATGGCGGTGATTGGACTATATACAGATCACATGATACCTATACAATTCAGGAGTCAACAACAGTATAGATTTAAAACCCAAATGATTAATGTTAATAAAAGAATACTGAAGTTTTGAGATCGTGAAACAGTGGAACGCTCCACATTTGAAGCGGCAAATAGCTGTATCACGTGCTCCACGGTGGAGCCAGATTACCAATCCGCCCTTTCCAGGTTAATCCTTGGACAATGCTGCCTTGCTGTGGTCATGCCGGTGGCGGCGACAGGTACCGCGTGAGCTCAGGTTCGTTCTTATTATCCCCCTCACCATCTTTATAACATATGAAGCGGTTTTTTCAACAATCGATAACTGGCGCAAATATGAAAATATGGATCAAATACTCCTACTATACCAAGAAACGACCAATAAGCTTGCATTTATGATAATTTTGGCAATTACATGTCGAAAATATACCAGTTATAATCAATTAAATATATATTCTGCGTTAAAGAGATAGCGAAGCTCCTCGATTGACGGACCGGAGCGCGTATATCGGTGCACCGTCCGCTTCAACTGACGGACCGGAGCGCGTGTGTCGGTGCACCGTCCGCTTCCATCGAGGCCAGACAGCATTGTCAGAGTCAGAGATTAACCTACCAGGCCGGGGGGGTTCATAGAACAGAACGGCAAAAAATTGAGCGCCGACTCTCCGACACTTTGTAGTTTATCTTATTGGGGTCATCTTGAGCCTATTTGCATAACCCCCGAGCACAGGATCATGGGTAAATTAAAAATGGCGATCATGTGGGGTACAAGAAAAGTGATGTTTTCGTCATTTTCTTAACAAAAATCCGGCTTTTTTGCGAGGAAAGGTGGGCAAAAGCTATTTTATTTCACATCAGATTATTATTTACTAATTTATCATGCAGAAACGCAAAATATAGTAAAAATCTGACCGAAAAATTGATAAATGTTTCTTTTTTTAAATGCCCTCACTGTGACGCCATCATGACATCTTGATATCAAAACTTGCCCAATTATAAAATAATAACCTACATTTAAGTCAATAAATGAAGAGCATCATATATTATGAAATCTGGACCAGCATAATTTCTGGCGCTACCAACAATCTTGTGTATATCGACTAAATTTATTTTCTCCCACAGAAGAGTTTCAAACTATTTTGGCACTATTTCATAACCGTAATCATCCTTATTAAATAACGTCTACTAATGGACGAGATTGATAAGAGACTGACAGGTGTCAGAAATTATGCAACCGATATGTCCTTTTGAGACAAGATTCAACTTCAAATCCATCCCTTATGCACAAGTTCTCATTCAAATTATCACAAAATATCACTCGCTATAATTAAGAGAGATTCATAGCAGTTAACATTTGGTCCCTGTC
>JAVTVY010011189.1:0-56548 GCA_036873755.1 Hanleya hanleyi | reverse complement strand
ATTCATTCTTTTTTATTATTCCCCATCATCAAACACACAGACCCCAGCTGGGGGCGCCACTGTGGGTGTGTTTACATTATTTTTGCATGTACACGTGGTGGGTCTCTCCGGGAAAGATGCCGGTCCGTAGTCGAAGGTGGTCGGGGGTGGCTTGCTTGAGATCGAAGAGCATATACCCGTGCTGAGGGGTTGTGGCATCTTTGAAGGCTTCCAACACAAACGGTGTGCGACCGGGATACATCTGTCTCGCCAGGTGCAGCAGTTGAGTGGTATCTCTCGGGTTTTTGAAGACCACCAGGTAGTGGGCATTTAAGCTGATATTCCGATGTTCTTTGTTTTTTACTGAACAGATTCTGCACAATGTAGATGATGCTGAGCCGTCGATGATGGCTGCCTTTGGTAAAGAGTTGGGTGACCCGTGCATCCGTCTCCGCCATGAGATCATCCACAACCACCAATGTGTCGGGTTCCAAATCGGCCAGGTTGGGTAGGCCTTCCACGAACGTGATGTGGGGCATTGCTGCATACGCTTCCTGCCATTCTCCGTAACACCACACGGCTCGGGCAATGGGTGGAGTGATCATGCTGTCGGCGTGTTGAAGGAGCTTCCTGACGAAGTGCGTTTTGCCGGAGCCCGTCGGTCCTGCGATGACGCAGGTGAAGGGATGCTGCCACCGAGGGTCCATGGTTTGAGGTCTATCCGTTGTCGTGGTAACCCGCCCTTGTAAATTTCGTACGAGTGAACTGGAGTGGTGGTGGGTACAACGTCGGTCGTCGTTTGTTCGCTTTTCAGGGATGATGATGATGATGGATGAGTAGTCGTCGTAGTACGGGTGGTCGTGGTGGGGTGGATGTAGGGGAGTAACTTGAAGGCTGGAGTAGACGTAGGGGTCTGCGTTGAGACGTGCCGTACCCTTGACGTCCGGGTGGGTGTAGGTTGTGGGGTGGTGGTGGTGGTGGTCACTGATGCAGAACGCAGGGTGTTGAAACAGGATATCACGTAGGATAAATCGTAGAACACACCGGTAAATAACGTACCCAGAACTACGACTAGACACAACACAGTACCGATTTGTGCTTTTCGTGTTCTTAACAGTACGGGTAGACGACGTGTACTCTCCATGGTACAGTCCTACACTGAAGGCAGGGGGGTGATAGGCGTTAGCATTTATAGACGTTTCATGTCACGGCCGGACACCCAGGAATTAAAGGAACGAGGCCAACCTTGCCATTTGACGAAATGATAGGGAATGCCACGTCGACGTTCCGTTTTCAAAATCTTCTCCACCGTATAGTAGTCTTTCGGTGTTTTCACTATGGGTTGTAATTCTGTCTCGTAAAACGTGCCTTGCAGTCTCTCGCCTTGTAGATCTTCCAGTTGATAGACGTGGGGTTGTCGAGGTTTATGGCACACGATGACAAAGTGTTCATCACTCCAGTTGGGTAAATAGCCTTTCTCAAATTGGCCTTTCACTTTACTGATCCGTACCGTATCTCCCCGTTTGTAACGGGGTGCCGTCAAGGGTGGACTGGAAGAGTACAGCGTAGCACGGACTTGATGTTCGTTCCGTTCCGTCACAGTCCGGGGGGCTCGCTGGATACTGCGATGATATGCCCGATTGTAGCCTTGCACCAGTTGAGGGAGTACATCCAGGTAGCGTCGCGTGTTTTGAGCTGTAAAATATTTGTACATCCGGCCTTTGAAGGTGCGATTAAAGCGTTCCACTACCGAGGCTTTCGTCTCATTGTACGTGTGAAAAAAAAATACCTTCTTTTTCTTAAGAAAGGCTTGAAAGGGTCGGTTGAGAAATTCTGTGCCTTCATCTGTTTGTAAATACAGAGGTACAGAAAATCTGCTGAAACGCGGCTATGAGATTCTCTCCTGTTTTGGTACGCACGGGTAGGACCCAGGCATATTTCGATAGAATATCGATACAGGTTAATATGTAGCGGTATCCATCATTTTGAGGTGCAAATCGACTCATGTCCACTAAATCCGACTGCCATTGCGCGTCGATCCCTCCCACAATGACACGGTTACGACGAAAATGACGTCGTACAGCTCGATGTAGACTGTACGTATCTTGGGTTTTTAACCAGTCTCGAACTTCACTTCGACTGATCCCTGGGGCCGCTCGAGTCAATGCCCCCACACCACTATAGGCAGCTGCACTCGTTGGATTATAATACAAATCAGTTAATACTTGGTCAATTTCCTTGTTCTCCCGCCGCTGCCGCCCCATCACGCACTTCGTTGGTCTCCGTCCCAGGTCCGTCGATCTCTTCCCGGGGTGATACTGAGTTCGCCTTCCCGTCCGTCTCGTCCCAGGGTGATACTGACCCTCTAGCCGCTCTGCATTCTATACATATAGGCCTTTTTTTACGACTGTAGGAGAAGCTGGTTTACAGAAACAAAATTCTGCTAGTCTTTCACCCGGTTCAGCGAACGCCTCTTCTATAGCACGAACCCACGCTAATTGTTCAGGGGATCGATCGTCCGGTGATAATAACTGGTCGACAATAGGCATTATTGTCTTGAAGGCTGCCCACAGAGAGGGAGTTAGGCTGATACTCCGCTCATCTTTGTACCGACCTAGCCGTATACAGTGGGGTCGTAGGAAATAGACGTACATGGCATTATCCAGGTGAACGATCTCTCCGTTCAATTCCCCGCTGATTACCCGTTTAAACTTATTCCATCCATCACGCTGTAGTGTCACGGGATTCCATAGCATTTCAGCGGGGGTCCAATAAATAGATAGAGCGTCTTGCGCCAGTTTTATTTTATCCGCATACACATATAAGCGCACACTGGGTGTAAGAGGCAGAATGGCTCGTAGTGGTAGCGACATGCTTGCTTGCTCTCTATGTCCAACTGATACACACTCTGTCTCTTTCCCTGGTATTTATACTATTCTGTGAGAGGCGGGTCGTGTGCAGGGAATATTTTATCCACCACAGGCACACTGTGTTGTAAAGCCGTCCATAGTTCGGGATCGAGTGTAAATCCGCCTCGTTTGAGAGAGATCAATCGGGCAAAAAAAGGGCCGCGAAAAATGTATACATCGTGATCCAGGTAGATAGTATTTCCATTCAAATGACCGAATAACACACGTTTCAAGGTCGTCCAGCCTTCGGAAGATAATGTCACACGGGCGGGCTCAGGTGAGCCCCAGCAACGGGAATCATCGTCAATAAGTTCCAGGCGATCTGGGTATATTATAATAGTACATCCCGGGGTTAACGTACGAGTCATGATCGATTGAGTGTGCGGATAGAGTATATCGTCCACGTCTGTAATGACAGTTTTCAGCGCCGCCCATAATGCTGGCCAAAGCACAATCCCGTGACCGCCACACCGCTCTAATCGGGGGAAAAATGAAACTTCTCTACTCCGCCGTAGATATACATTCACACCGACAGGCATAAAATCGACTTCGGGTTCTTTGGATTGTAAGACACGTGTCAATTGCCTCCACCCGTCCAGGCTTAAAATTAATTTCACCTCGATCGGGTGCTCTTCGATAAGGTGTAATTCATGTTGATATACAATAAGAAGTACCTTAGACGTGACTTGAAAGAACGCGAGCTCTTTGCCCGGTGATGCCATACTGAACAATGATAAAAATATTAACCCCACACACATGTATATAGAGCGATTCTATATTTTTCATTGTTAACCCTATCTGGCCTGGGAAAAAAGAATGCTGGGAGCTGGTGTTAGTTGGGTGTGCTTTGGAAAGAAAAACGAGACCTCACAACCCTACCGCAAATGTATAGAAGTACGTTTCCCAGGATGGTCCTATACCTCCATACCCCATATAGGCATTTTCCCGTAATTTAGGATAAAGTCCGTATTCCGTATTTTTTTCAGGAAAATTTTACATACACCCACCCTGGAACTAGGGGAAGATAGCTCTGTTGATAGACAAGCCCCGTTAAGCCCGGCGACCTATATACCCCTCATACCCCATATAGGCATTTTCCCAGGTTTTCGATAAAGTCCGTGTTCCGTATTTTTTTTCAGGAAAAATTTTACATGCAGCCACCCAGCCATCAAATACCCTTCACCTAGGCTTCACGTTGATACCTCACTCGACCCCATTCGACCATTAGGGGCTCCCCTAGATGCCAAAACATCTATTTTCATGCCCTTGGGCCACCGCGCATGCGCAGAAGGCCGATATGTCAACCCCACACCCAGCCCATTAGATGCCCCTTCACATAAGCTTCACTTTGATACCTCACTCGACCCCATCGGCCCCTTAGGGGCTTGCCTAGCTCCAACAAGGCTATTTTCATACCCTTCGACCACCGCGCATGCGCAGAAGGCCGATAGTTCAACCCCACACCCAGCCCATTAGATGCCCCTTCACATAAGCTTCACTTTGATACCTCACTCGACCCAATCGGACCATTTTATGTAGGGACTACTTTTTCTCCGCGGAAGCTTTTTTCCGAAACCGAATTACCGCCAAAACCACGGCCAAACCGCATCACCGCGCATGAATACATTTTTTTTTTATTTTTTTTTGCCGGAACTTTTTTTTTTTTTTTTTCGTGGAGGTGCACTCATTGGGGATCGGGAAAGTGGAATGCTGGGGATCTGGAAAGTGAAAATATGCAAATGAGGACCGAAAACAAGTGCAATTGGCCACCATCTTGAAAACCGACTACCCCTAACATACAAAAAACAAGCCGCCATCTTGAAACACACACACACAGCCGACTATAAATAACGTGTATGTTCACATACGACAACAACCACCTCGACTGCAGACACTGAAACAAGAGCACGATGCCGACACACAGATGAAATATCACGCCTCAACGAACAAATTATCGACATGAGGGGAGCGATGTTGGGAATGGAAACCACAATGGCGGGACTGGAAGAGGAAATTGCCAGACAAAAGAAACTACGACATAATGAAGAAAAAATCAAACAATGTAGCATCTGCACGAATGAAGAAAGCTTATACGCGGTTCTACCCTGTGGACATCTGTGTATGTGCAAGGATTGCTGGATCCAACTGACGTGTGAAGGAGCCCTATGCCGATGCGTTGACGCCGGAGAGGTGCATTTGAAGAAAACATATAGGAGGCGTGAAGCGAATATTCCGCGCTTAAAGTGTGTCGTATCACACTATCAAAGGCCCTTTTCAGGGCCAACCCATCTTTCCGAAAGAGAAACTTCTTTCATAAGCACACCCAACTTAACACAAGCTGCAATCATGCTTTTTTCCCCAAAAATTTTTTTTTTTCCAAAAAAAAAAATTTCGTACACAAGGTCAAAATTTTTTTTTTGAGGTAGCGGGTCGAGTGAGGTATCATATTGAAGCTGACGTGAAATGCTTCACATTGATACCTCACTCGACCCCATTGGACCACTAGGGGCTGCCCTAACGCCAAACATCAATATCAACATCAATCAACATCAATCTTCAAAATACCTTTAGAGGTGCCCCTAGTGGACCAATCGGGTCGAGTCAGGTATCATTGTGAAGCATTTCACGTCAGCTTCAATTGGATACCTCACTCGATCCACTACCGCCAAAATAAAAAAAAAAAAAAAATAAAAAATCAAACTTCGTACACAAGATGTTGATATCGATGTGCAAAATAACCTTTTTGGCGTTAGAGGCGTCCCTAGTGGTCCAATCGGGTCGAGTGAGGTATCAAATTGAAGGTGACGTGAAGGAGCATCTGATAGACTGGGTGTGGGCTTGAATTAGGGTAATTCTGCGCATGCGCGAAGATAATATGAAAAATATCAATCTTCAAAAATAGCCTGTTTGAGGTTAGAGGCGTCCCTAATGGTGCAATCGGGTCGAATGAGGTATCAAATTGAAGGTAACGTGAAGGCGCATCTGATAGACTGGGTGTGGGTTGAACTATCAGCATTCTGCGCATGCGTAATCTTCAAAACACCTTTTTGGAGTTAGAGGCGCCCCTAGTGGTCCAATGGGGTCGAGTGAGGTATCAATCTGAAACATTTCACGTCAGCTTCAATTTGACACCTCACTCGACCCACTACCTGCAAAATAAAAATAATCCTCGCACACCAGGTTTTGCTATCGAACTGCAAAATAACCTTTTTGGTGTTAGGGGCGCTCCTAGTGGCCCGATGGGGTCGAGTGAGGTATCAATGTGAAGGTGAGATGAAGGGCCATCTGATGGACTGGTGTGGGTTGAACTATCAGCATTCTGCGCATGCGCAAGAATGGAAATAGACGTTTTTTGGAGCTATTTGACTATTAAAAAGGAAAAAAGAACACATTTTTTTCAATTTTCTACATACCGAAAATTGTATAAGTCCAAAAGACGACGATCACGGTGAAAACAATGGCGTATGGTAGGCCAGTGTCGTTGATAAATGCCCCTGACACGTGCATCTTCAGGCAAGACTTCAACCGGAGGTGCGGCTGGATCGAAGGGAAAATCTGCTCCACGTCTCATGCTTTTCGTCTCATACAAGCGGATAGGCAAGCAAGGCAGGCAGGCAGGCAGGGAGACAGGTCAGGTAAGTCAGATTGAATACACCCTCACCCTAAAAATGGACTCCTTTTATAGCCCATTGAACCTCATTTGCATATTTTCAGCGGATCACAGGCCGCCATCTTGAAAAACGACCACCCCTCACACACAAAAAACAAGCCGCCATCTTGAACACGACCACACACACACACACACACAAACCCCCTCTGGAAAACGACCCCAAAGACCTCATTTGCATATTTTCAGGGACAACAAGGCCGCCATCTTGAAACCAACCACCCCTAACCCACAAAAAACAGGCCGCCATCTTGAAAACAGTGGGGAAAAACCCATAGACCTCATTTGCATATTTTCAGAGGGGACAACAGGCCGCCATCTTGAATCCGACCACCCCTAACCTAGAAAAAACAGGCCGCCATCTTGAAAATAGGTCTTGAAAACGACCACAAAAAATGGCCGCCATCTTGAAAATATGCAAATGAGGCGCGAAACAAGTGCAAGTGTGCGCACCTACAAAAACAGGCCGCCATCTTGAAACCGACCACCCCTAACCTAGAAAAAACAAGCCGCCATCTTGAAAATATGCAAAAACAGGCCGCCATCTTGAATCCGACCACCCCATGTCAAACAAGTGCAATTGGCCGCCATCTTGAATCCGACCACCCCTAACCTAGAAAAAACAAGCCGCCATCTTGAAAATATGCAAATGAGGACGAGCGAAACAAGTGCAATTGACCTTGACCTACAAAAAAAAAAAAAGGCCGCCATCTTGAATCCGACCACCCCTAACCTAGAAAAAACAGGCCGCCATCTTGAAAATAGGCAAATGAGGCGCGAAACAAGTGCAAGTGACCTTGACCTACAAAAACAGACCGCCATCTTGAATCCGACCACCCCTAACCTAGAAAAAACAGGCCGCCATCTTGAAAATATGCAAATGAAGGGGCAAACAAGTCCAAACAAGTTTTCTTGACCTACAAAAAAAACAGGCCGCCATCTTGAATCCGACCACCCCTAACCTAGAAAAAACAGGCCGCCATCTTGAAAATAGGCAAATGAGGTGCGAAACAAGTGCAAGTGTACTTGACCTACAAAAACAGGCCGCCATCTTGAATCCGACCACCCCTAACCTAGAAAAAACAAGCCGCCATCTTGAAAATATGCAAATGAAGGGACAAACAAGTGCAATCGGCCGCCATCTTGAAACCGACCACCCCTAACCTAGAAAAAACAAGCCGCCATCTTGAATAGCCCCAATGCACCCAATGACCTCATTAACATAAAACTTTCCCGCCAAAACTCACGCATGCGCACACACATAGCCACACCCACATCTCAAAATACGCGCTTCTGATTGGCTGTCGCTGTGACGTCACAGAGGTCATATGCAAATTTTTGAGGTCAATTGGCCCTTCTGTGCGTGCTACCTACTACTTATGTCGTTATGATTGGTTGGAAGACAAATACCTCTTTCCCTGAGAAACGTTTTGTGATTGTTAAATAAATCTTCCAGAGTAAATGAAGTTTGGGAGTAAGTAGACGTATTTGATGATGATACGTCTACACTGAATTCTTTAACCAGCACCTGGTAATAGTAATATTTACATATGAATATTATATTATTTGGAGCTTTGTCTGCTGGGACAATGACGAATTTACTCTGGAGATTTGCAAGAACTTCTTGCGAATTGAAGTTTCTCAGTACTTGTTTTGCTTGGGGAAGAGTACTTCTGTCAATATGGCGGATTGTTTCAACGAGTTCCGCTTTTTATATTTTCGGGGATAAATCCTCATTTTACATGCACCCAGACCCCGATAAGCCTGGGGGCCGATATTAGCCCTTTGGGATAGGGTTGATAGGAGTTTTCCCTTATTGTATGGGTAAAATCCGTGTTCCGCTTTTTAGCTCATCTGGGCCGAAGGCCCGATGGGCTAATGTCATGACCTGATTGTCCGTCGTCCATCGTGCGTCGTCCGTAAACATCTTCTTCTCTGAAACCGCTTGGCCGATTAGGCTGAAACTTGGCATGCATGTTCCCCCTAATGAGTACACCAGAATTTGTTCATGCGGTGTCGATATGATTTCAAATATGGCTGCCATGGCGGCTATCTTGAATTTGCCAGTGAAATCTTGTCATCATCATTTTTCGGTGACTAATTCATGGATCTTTCTCAAATTTGGTACACCGGTTCCCCATTGGGTCTAGTTGTACAACATGTGTACTTTGGTCCAATTTGAATATCCAATATGGCCACCATGTGGCCATCTTGGATTTCCCGGCATCAAAACTTTGTTATCGCGATTTCTCAGGAACTACATGGATCTTTCTCAAATTTGGTACACAGGTTTCCCTTGGGGTCTAGTTGTGCAAGATGCCATTTGTGATCTGATTCAAATATCCAATATGTCCACCAGGCGGCCATCTTGGATTTCCCGATGAAACATTGTTATCGCGATTTCTCAGGAACTACTGCATGGATCTTTCTCAAATTTGGTACACAGGTTCCCTTTGGGGTCTAGTTGTGCAAGATACCTTTACTGTTTCGATTCGAGAATCCAATATGGCCACCGGGCGGCCATCTTGGATTTCCCCTTAAACATTGTTATCGTCATTTCTCAGGAAGTACTCCATGGATCTTTCTCAAATTTGGTACACAGGTACCCCTTGGGGTCTAGTTGTGCAAGATACCTTTTCTGCCCTGATTCGAAAATCCAATATGGCCACCAGGCGGCCATTTTGGATTTCCGTATGAAACTTCTTATCGTGATTTCTCAGGAAGTACTGCATGGATCTTTCTCAAACCAGGTGGCCACCTTGGATTTTCCCATGAAACTTTGTTATCGCGATTTCTCATGAACTATTGCATTGATCTCTCTCAAATTTGGTACACAGGTTCCCCTTGGGGTCTAGTTGTGCAAGATACCTTTTCTGGTCCCATTCGAAAATCCAATATGGCCACCAGAGGGCCATCTTGAATTTCACCATGAAATTTTGTTATCGTGAATTCTCAGGAAATTACTGCATGGATCTTTGTCAAATTGGGTACACAGTTTCCCCTTGTGGTCCAGTTGTGCAAGATACCTTTTTTTTGGTCCATTTCGAAAATCCAATATGGTCGCATCCTGAATTTCCCATGAAACTTTGTTATCATGAAATCTCAGGAAATTACTGCATGGATCATTTAGTGTTCAGGGTGGACAACACAAGTTAGAAACTTATCTATTGCAGTTCTTTAGTAAAAATTTCTTATAGCTACTTTCTCCAGTTACAGCCAGATGAGCTACAGTGCCGTGGCACTATCTTTATATTTTCGGGACAAATCCTAAATTTACATACACCAACTCCCCCACCCTACCTCTCTCAGCAGGCCCCGATAAGACAGGGACCGATATTAGCCCTTTGGGATAGGGTTGATAGGAGTTTTCCCCTATTTTAGGGGTAAAGTCCGTGTTCCGCTCTTTATATTTTCGGGACATATCCTAATTTTACATGCTCCCGCCCATGGCTGGATGACCCTGAAGGAGCGCTTCACTTTGACACCTCACTCGATCCAATCGATCCACTAGGGGCCCCTCTCGCCCCTGAAGATTGCCGAACATTGTCACGAAAACCCACGTATTTGGGACTACTTTCTGTCCGCGGAGGCAGACCGCATCACTGCCAGACCGCATCACCGCGGAGATATACATCCCCAAAGTCACGCTCGATACACGCAGACCGGAAGTGACGTCATGCTTGCGCAGAACACTCCTGCGCACACCTCCCCATGACCTGCCAAACTCAGACCGGAAGTGACGTCATACCTGCGCAAAAACACCTGCGCACTCGTCCAAATGCGGCTTGAAATAGCTTTTGTATACTACTAACAGAAAAGGAGAATTTCTGACTTGTTTACCAAGGGATCACATCATGACAACGGGTCTATTATTTACATAGTATAACTTGTTCGATCAGGGCGAATCTTCAAGAGATATCGACTTGAGGCCGTACGGGTCAAAGTATTCGCCCTGCTCTTCTGTCAAGTACACGGCCACCCAGTGTTGACCGGGTCGATCCATCGGGTCTGTATTCAGCACGTAAGCAGCAGGATACACACGGTCTAACGGGAACACGTCTCGGGCGAACACTCCTTGAAAGACCATGCGTGTCCCTGGATCATTCTCCAGCACGGTGCGTATCTGGTCTGTATCCATGTTAGGTGGCAAAGTCACACAGGACGTTACGGCTTTTATCGATTTGAATAATGTTGTCGAACTCAGCGTAGCAAATCACATTGATGGTTTTCGGTAAAGGTGTCCCGAAATGCAGTTCCAAGCGTAAGTTGCCTTTCTTGACGAGATTCAGTTGATGATCGTTGTCTAAGGTGGGGGTCAGATCGAAACAGAACAATGTGTATCCTTTGCCGAAATCGTCTCGACTGATCATATTTCCCTCGTCTTGGTTGATTTGGCCAGTTGCTGTGAAGAGGTTCAGATAGCTCCGGATGTAATTGGCCGTTCCAAAGTTAGGTTGTAAGGGGCGTGCCGGTATCTGTTGGCCATCCACATGCAGGGCCACGAAATTGATGTTGAACGCTTTTAGGTTGAACGGATTCCTCGAGAGAGTCCCATTATAACTGACGTTCTCCACACAGGCTAGGGTTAAACGCTTGGGCAAATCCCCCAGGAACAGGTTTTCTTGATTGACAATCATATTCCCTTTAGGGACGGAAAAGACCTTGGTCTGTACTCGTCGAATCGGGTACTGGGCTGGTTTTTTCTCCAAGGCTCTGATGTGCCCCAACTGTACACCTGGGCTCGGTTTCACTTTGCGTACAAACAGACTGGCCTCTTGGATGACAATGTTAAACTCGAGGTCCTCACTCGGGGCCATCAAGGCAAACACAGGCGTTGCGCGCACTAGTCGTATTTTGACAGGTACTCCATTCAAGAGGTATCCGTCCTGCATGAATAAGTCCGCATGCAGACGTCCCATCATATCGACCGAGTGACTCTCTGCTGTGGCATCCACTCTCTCCGTTTAGCCGTCATTATCGGGACTCGCTTCCATATTGCCTGGGGTATCTCGGTAGAACAACGGGGCTGTCAAATACCACTTTTTAGCATCACGCCCGTAGGATAATAGTGTTTCGATGTAGGCTCGGTACGGGTACGTGTTCGTTGAGGCGCTCACCAGTTTATCACTGAGGGCTATATCCACTTGCTGGAATAGCGAATGAAGCCAGAGATTCACTGGACCCACGGGTGCATCTGCTTTGAGGACAGACCCATCTTTATTGGTGATGTTAGCTTTCACATATAGGTACGTATGGGCTAAATCCAGGTAGGTCGTATCTGCGTTGGTGATGGTGAATTCAATGGGGCCTGTGGCTGTAATGCTGGAAAGGGGGAGGTGTTCCACCCATTGGCCCTCTTCGGCACTGGTCTGAGTAGGTGGGACGGTCCATAAGTCAAATTGGTAGAAGGACACGACTCGGCGTGGATGAAAGCCATGTTTAAGAAAAGATATCCTGGGTCTTCGATGTGCGTCGTCGCTGGGTCGGTCGTCGACTGGTGCGTGGTCTCGGTGGTGCAGGTCTTTTATTCCCTACGGTGCGTTGTGCTTTGGCGACCAAGACGCCTCCTGCTTCTTTGGCTCGGCGTTTCAGTGCTTCTTTGGGTGCCGCACCGCCCAAGACATCACCCGCGACTTGCAGTCCACTGCGTACCGCTTGTTTGCCGATCGCTTTGACCCCACGCGTCACCAAGGGGAGGAACGTTTTGACGATGCTCCCGAGTATGTTCCCCAGCCCGTGTCCTCGTTGCATGCGTGTACCTGCAAAGACCGGAAAGCTACCCCCGGCCTGTTGGGCATAATAGTCCATATAGCTGCGTGCATCGCACTCGTAAGGCACCTTCATTATGCAAAGTGAACCGCTCGGACTCGGAATGAAGTGTCAGCACCACTTTTCCACGCTCGAATGCGATCGGTTGACCGGTGTCGTCTCTTATATCGATGACGATGGAGCTAATATCGGTCTGACTGACGGGTAGATAAACGATGTGCCTGAAACTGTGGGTGACTTGAGCTCCATACTTGCCTTTCACCGGGCAGACGCGTAGTAGAGGTACGTTGCTGTCTCCGACAATGTGTGCATCGACCACGTCTGAGTAGATGTACAGGCCATACATACCACCACGCATGTCCATCGGGATGTGGCCTATCTCGCCGGTGGGGCCAGCGTACCCCTGTAGATTGAAACCCAGCATTTGCTGTAGGATAGGACTGATTTCGACACTCACGTTGGGGCTGAGAGTGAGACTGGCCTTGTCGTTGTGTGCGTTGTAATCTAAGTCCACATGATTTTTGAAGGGGAAACTTTTTATGAGTTGTGAAGTATTCGTGACGTCCCTTAGAGACTTATAATGCATCAGACTTCTCAGCCCACCCATGAACTCCTTGGGAGTTTCGTATTGGCCTTCGGGTAGTTTGAGTCGGGTTTCTTGTCCTTCGTAGGTCACCTCGTACCACACTTCACCACCTCGCACGTTGTACCAGGAGTAAGGGTATTGGATATCCACGAGTCCACATTCCCAGCGTCCAGGTAAATGCAACGGTTGCGGTAACTGGGTCACGTACTTGGTCAAGGTGTTGTCAGGAAACACATCAGCCGAGCTGTTACTGGGTAAGGTGAGGTAAAACATGACGACTGAGCTTTCCTGCTGTTGCTGTTGGTTTTAATACTTCTCCCAGCCCTTGGGCGCCAATCGTCGTGATGGTCGCGGTGACTTAGATTTTGGTGGTTGCAGGGGGTGGCGTGGTAAAAGGGGTGAAAAAGTAGGTGCCCGCCGTGGTGGTGTTTTGGGGGAGACTCCGGTTCCCACTCCCGAGAAGGTTGTGGAGTCTGTCGTTGTGCGTGCACCGGCGATTCACGCTGCATCCAGGCCCAGCGCTCGGGGTTTCCCACCAATTCCTGTGGTACATGCATGTCTTTCAAGCCTTGAGCGAAGACCTCCCATCCTCGAGGATTCGTGTGCGACCTGCGTTGACGCATCAGTCATTCACTAAATCCGTCATGTGGGTACCGGGGACCACCTGATTCTGTACCAGGAGTTCACCTTTATCATTCCAAGTCATGTTAGGATTCTGTTTCATTCGTTGTAATACCAGGCCAGATTGTTTCTTGAACGATGCAGGTACACTCTTCAGGACTTCGTCTTCGACCCACTGTGGGGCTGTGGGTGGTACCCCTGGTAATGGCGGCTGTTGGAGCGGTGCTGAGGTTGGTGGTGGTGGTGCTGCTGCTGGGGTAGAGAGGGTTTTGTATTGGTCCATGAACGTCATGTACCGCTGAAGCGTTTCATTGTACTGTTGTACTTTCTCGCTGTCGCTTAACCCCGGTCGTTGTAAGATCTGACGCATCTCTTCATCGAGCGTGTTGATCGTCTTCACCGTAGAGGCTACGGGGTACGGTGATTGGAGGTTTTGAAGGAGCCGAGGTTCGACGAGGACCATTTTTTCGTGTGGTTCATTTTCGGCCGAACAGTCCACCCAATACTGGACCCAACACGGAAGCCGCCAACGGTGCTAAAATGGCTCCGAGAAAGCCGCCTTGCTGTAACACCTTTTTCTTTTGTGTTTGAGAGACTCGCTTCTGGACTAAGGTTCGCAGACCTGTCTTATGCTTGGCCAACTTCGCCTTCTGAGCCGGAGTCAGTGGTACGTTGCCTTTTAAGATATTGAGTCCAATCTCACACAGACAGCACACGAGAGCAGGGTCTGCGCCGCGTACAATGGTTCGAACCAACTCGGGTGGGGCCGTCTTCAATACACGGAGCGTCGGAGCATGCTTCCGTACTCGACCAGACATCATGTACAACTGATGCTAGAACCCACAACCCAGCCCTGTTTATCTACCTACATCATGAATATTGAACAGAGACAAAAGTCAACCATGATGTGGTATTAATTCTTTTATTATCCCCAACATCCAACACACACCCCAGCTGCGGGGGAACCACTGTGGGTGTGTTTACATTATTTTTGCATGTACACGTGGTGGGTGTCTCCGGGAAAGATACCGGTCAGTAGTCGAAGGTGGTCGGGGGTGGCTTGCTTTAGGTCGAAGAGCATATACCCGTGCTGAGGGGTTGTCGCATCTTTAAAGGCTTCCAACGCAAACGCAGTGCGTCCAGGGTACATCTGTCTCGTCAGGTGCAGTACTTGAGTGGTATCTCTCGGGTTTTTGAAGACCACCAGGTAGTGAGCATTTAAGCTGATGTTCCGATGTTCTTTGTTTTTACTGAACAGATTCTGCACAATGTAGATGATGCTGAGACGTCGATGATGGCTGCCTTTGGTAAACAGTTGGGTGACCCGCGCATCCGTCTCCGCCATGAGATCATCCAGAACCACCAAGGTGTCCGGTTCCAAATCGGCCAGGTTGGGTAGCCCTTCCACGAACGTGATGTGGGGCATTGCTGCATACGCCGCCTGCCATTCTCCGTAACACCACACGACTCGGGCAATGGGTGGAGTAATCATGCTGTCGGCGTGTTCGAGGAGCTTCCTGACGAAGTGCGTTTTGCCGGAACCCGTCGGTCCTGCGATGACGCAGGTGAAGGGATGTTGCCACCGAGGGTCCATGGTTGGAGATGTATCCGCTGTCGTGGTAACCCACTCTTGTAAATTTGGTACGAGTGAACCGCGGTCGTCGGTGCGTCGAGCTCCGGTACCGTTGTCGATGGGCTTTCACTGTGAGTGATGAAATCCGGTGGATTTTCAGACGTAGTGGGTGCACTTGGTGTAGGTGTTGACTCTATACTCGATGTAGCCTGTACACGTGATGTGGTGGTGATGACTGGACTCGTTTCGGTCACGGGATTGACTGGTGCTATATGTAGACTGTTTTGACTGGCGGCTGGTGGTTGTGTCTTTGGTGGGATGAGTAGAGTGCTGAGATAGGCTACGTCGTAAAACACACCTCCGTACAACACACTCAGCAGGGTTAGCAATATCACTACAAAGCCCACTTGTGCTTTGCGCCTTTTAGGCGACGCTGTGTTCAGAGACGGTTGCACTGTGTTCATGGTCGAACGTGGAATGAAGGATGATGGCGGTGGTATCTGGTTGTATAGTCGTTTCACCTGGTTGGCCGCGACCCATGAATTGAAGGAACTAGGCCAGCCTTGCCATTTGACGAAATAAAATTGGATGCCACGTCGACGTTCGGTTTTTACGATGCGTTCCACCGTATAGTAGTCTTGCTTTGTTTTTACGACAGGTTGTAATTCCAGCTCGTAAAACGTCCCTAGCAACGGTTCCCCTTGAAGATCTTCCAGTGCATAGACTCGCCGCTGTCGGGGTAGGCGCCGTTTAATCAGGAAGTGCTCATCGCTCCAGTTGGGCAAGTAACTTTTCTCGAACTTGCCCTTGAATTTACTGATCCGTACAGGGTCCCCGACCTTGAACTCCTTCTTCGGCATTCGCTGCGATTGTATGGGGTACAAGACACGCCGGACTTGGTCTTCATTGCTTTGGGTCACGTTAATGGGGGCTCTCTGTATACTTCGGTGATAGGCTCGATTGTAACCACTGACAAGTTTCGGAAGAACATCGATGTACCGCCTTGTATTCTTATAGGTGAAATATTTATACATGCGACCTTTGAATGTCCTGTTGAACCTTTCCACAACGGAAGCCTTGGTCTCGTTGTAGGTGTGAAAGAAGAAGACCTTCTGTTTCTTGAGAAAGGCTTGGAACGGTCTGTTGAGGAATTCCGTGCCTTCGTCGGTTTGCAAATACAAGGGTTTGCGCCCGGTCTTGAAGATGTCCTTGAACGGCATTTTTTTCCAACTCTCTACCTGTTTCTTTTGGGGTTCCCCAAGGGTCAATACTAGGGCCCCATACTCTTTCTTATCTATATAAATGATTTGACTAATGTAACAAATATATTGAAAATAATTCTCTTCGCTGATGATACAAGTACTGTGTACGCCACGGAAAACTATGCGGATATTTTCAACGTCATGTCACAGGAACTGGAGAAATTACAAAACTGGTTCCTTTGTAATAGACTTTCGTAAACATTAAGAAATCAAAATACATGGTCATTGAGCCCAATACTCGTAAGCGACTAACACTTAAGTTTGATTTATCTATTTCTGGACGCCAAATTGAACGTGTCACTAGGTTCAAGTTCTTGGGAGTTTTTTTCAACCAGGAACTAAACTGGAAGACACACATCAACTACATCTGCAATAAGGTCTCTCGAAACATAGGAATTATTAACCACATAAAATACTCCATAAACAAAAAATCTTTATATATCCTATACTATTCAATGATATTCCCATATCTATCCTACTGTAATCTTCTGTGGGGAAATACTTATATTACTCATCTAAACCAGCTATTTCTGCTACAGAAGCGAGCGCTGAGGGTAATAACTTTGTCAAAAAAACGCGACCATACGCAACCATTATTTACAGATCTAAAAATACTACAACTTTCTAAATTGAACTTGTATGCCTGCCTCTTATTGGCTCATAAATTTATGCACCATCCTGAATTATTACCAGAAGCATTCCGAAACTACTTCACACGACAATCAGACGTCCACCGCTACCAAACCAGAGGCCAACACCTTAATCTTTATCGACCTATTTATAAATCTAACATCTCCTTCTACACCACAAAAACTACAGAACCCCGAGAGTGGAACAAACTAGCTCCCCTGATGAAGTCCATCAAATCAATCTCATTATTTAAATCAAAACTCAAAGAACATCTCCTGCGTAACTGACCCAAACCATCACATTCGAGGCTAAAAAAAAACAAAACATAAAAATAAAAAGATAACATCAAATGAAAAAGAAAATTATGACATATAAAACTAAATAGAAATATTCGCAATAAGACTTACATGATGACAATGATATAATAATGTCTTAATGAATTGCTTATTTAAGTCTGAAGAGAGTAAATTATAAATATTATTATTTGTAAATTACTAAGTTCAGTATGTTACAGATACTTATAGATATATATATATACATAACGACATATCTTTCTATTGGGATAGAACAAGCCCTTTGGGGTTTTATTCCCGCCAATTTTCATTGCATGCTATATAACGCTATTGATTTGTATACTACCTTTCTGTAATTCAGATCGTTGGTGAATAAAATTCAATTCAATTCAATTCAATTCAACGCCGCTATGAGATTCGCGCCCGTTTTCGTCCGGATGGGTACCACCCACGCATACTTTGACAGGATATCGATGCACGTCAAGATATACCGATTCCCATTATTGTGTTTGGCAAAGGCGCTCATATCGACCAAATCTGCTTGCCATTGGGAATCTAGTCCTCCCACGATGACTCGGTTCCGTGGAAAATGGCGGCGGGCAGCTCGATGTAAGGTATAGGTGTCTTGTTTTTTTAACCAATCTGGAACTTGAGCCCGTTGTATCCCCTGGGGCTTGGCCGCTCGATAGAGAGCCGACAATGCACTATAGGCCGCCGGACTGTCGGGACTGTAGTATAAGTTATCCAACACCTTCTCCCAGCGCTTCATGGTGACAAAATGATAATGGATCCGGTGAGTATGGTTTATTTATAACGAAGTCTGATGTTCGGGTTCTACCACCGTTGTATATATCCTAGGTTGACTGAGTCTAGCCGGATAATCAATGGCATCGTCGTCTGGTTCATTGCTAGAAATTTGTTCATTGGGTTCAGCCAGCGCGTCCTCAATAGCACGAGACCATCCCAATTGAACAGCTGACCGCTCGTCCGGTGTAAACAGCTGGTCCACAATAGGCACCACTTTCTCCAAGGCCGTCCAAAGATCGGGGTCTAGGGTGAAGCTTTGCGTGGGATTGTGGTAACGCCCCACACGGGCAAAGAAGGGTCCACGGTGAACGTAGTTGGCGTTCTCGATGTGGATGAGGTCTCCGTCGAGCTCACCCCTCAACACCCGTTTAAATTTGGTCCAGCCATCACGGTGTAGGGTAACGGTAGTCGATACGGTCTCAGGGTCCGACCAGCAAACTTGACGGTCTCCCACGATGGTGACTTTATCCTCATAGACGTGTAATCCCACCTCAGGGGTGAGGGGAAGAACGGCTTGTAGGACTGGTGACATGGTTGACGAAATGCCGAATGACGCACACGCTGACTGTCTCCCGTATTTATTGTGAAGTCCCACTGTCACTACCACAGACAGCGTTAGGGTCAATAGGGGAAAAACCATGACGAGGCCAACGCGCCGTCGGTGGTTCCGGCGTGAGCGCTCGTGGTCCATAGCCCGGGCATCAAGGATGGCTGCCATTGTCCAGTAGTGGTGGGTGATAGCACACCCCTCCATCGAGTCCACTCTGTTGAGGACCGCTTCTGTGAACTCTTTTAGGATCTGGCGTCGCCCCTCGTTGTCGTCGCCATCTGCTAACATGAATCGAACCACTGCTCGGTAACCCGTGAGTGAAATAACCACGGTTGCATGCTGTAAAACGCGAGCCGCATAGGGATAGGTGTCCGTCATGGCTCTGCAACCGTAGGAATGGAGGTGTGGGATCCAGAGCAGTGTGTTTTATACACCCTGTCACACATGCGCGCCTATACGTAGCTCTACGGGATACATGCATTCCATACAGGCGGTGGGAAACCCGGATGTTGAAAGTACATGCATAATGTCCAAGGAAAAATTGGAACTCTTCTGTGTTCGGAGGTAGTTTTAGTGAAACCGGGAATGACGTCACACCCACTTGCGCAGAACCCACACCATCAAACCTCAACCATGGACCCATATGGGGTTGAGTACACCAAACACACGCCCATGTGTATATTTCTATACTACGACCAGACTGCGCATGCGCAGACTCTTGAACACTCTTGGACGAGCCAGGCGCTCCTTCACGAGAGCTTCAATATAACACCTCATATGACTCCATCGGACCCATAGTGGCCCACCTAGACCCGAAAACGTCTATTTCCATACCCTTTTCCCACAATTCCCTGTCTGCGCATGAGCAGAATGTTGAACACGGACGACACACTAGTCCAGGCGGCTGCCCCTTCACGAGAGCTTCAAAATAAGACCTCATACGACTCCATCGGACCCATAGTAGACAACCTAGACCCGAAAACGTCTATTTCCATACACTTGGTCTACTGCGCATGCGCAGAATGACGTCAGTTCCACATCTTGCTCATCCCGTCGGATGCTCCTTCACGACTGCTTCACATTGATACCTCATACGACTCCGTAGGACCAATAGTGGCCCATGTCGACCCCAAAACGTCTATTTCCATACCCTTTTCCCACAATTCCCTGTCTGCGCATGCGCAGAATGTTGACAACGACCGAGACACTAGTCCAGGCAGATGCACCTTCACGAGTGCTTTACATTGATACCTTACTCGACTCCATCGGACCACTAGGGGCTTACCTAGATCCCAAAACGTCTATTTCCATACCCTTGATCTACTGCGCATGCGCAGAATGATGTCAGTTCCACGTGTCACCCATCCCGTCGGATGCTCCTTCACGAATGCTTCACATGGATACCTCATACGACTCCATAGGACCACGAGGGGCTCCCCTAGACCCCAAAACGTCTATTTCCATACCCTTTTCCCACAATTCCCTGTCTGCGCATGCGCAGAATGGTGACCACGACCGAGACACTAGTACAGTCAGATGCCTCCTCACATAGGCTTCACATTGATACCTCATACAACTCCATCGGCCCACTAGGGGTTCCCCTCGACCCCAAAACGTCTATTTTCATACCGTTTTCCCACAATTCCCTGTCTGCGCATGCGCAGAATGATGACAACGCCCGAGCCACTAGGCCAGGCGGATGCCCCCTCACATAGGCTTCACATGGATACCTCACTCGACTCCAGCGGACCATTAGGGGCTGCCCTAGACCCCAAAACGTCTATTTCCATACCCTTGGTCCATCGCGCATGCGCAGAATGACGCTATTTGAACCCCACCCCCAGCCCATCAGATGCCCTTTCACGAATGCTTCACATTGATACCTCATACGACCCAATCGGACCATGCAGCGTATTTGAATTCTGGGGACTACTTTTTCTCCGCGGAAGCTTTTTTCCGCGACCGCATCACCGCCAGGCATGACCGCATCACCGCGGAGGGATTCGAGGTGAAAGGTCATGTGACCAGAAGTGCCGGAACTATAGCGGCCTTGCGGCCCAGAGGACAAAGGCCGTGCATGGCCGCTCCCTATACTATAACATGGAAACAGCGCCCCCTGTCGGATGCAAGAGTTACCTCCCTGGAAAAGTAGACCTTTTTTACTCTTATACTACTACTGTACTAGTTAGGTTTAAAAATAGCATACGGACCCGCCTCATCTTCGTTGCACCAAACCAACTTCTACGTTGCCACTTCGAACGTAGAAATTGGTTTGGTGCAACGAAGATGACCAGCCTTCGCTGCGGAATAAATATATATATATCATTTTATACTAGGATTATTGATAGAAATACTCACGTATAATTATTATGCGAAGCCCATCTCCTCTTTTCTAAGTTGACTTTTGCGTTAGTTCGTGCCTACCGCTATGAGAACTGATAAAGGTGCTGCCGGGAAGTGTCCAACAAAACGAAACTATGCAACGGAATTCCTCTCATACACACCCCAATGCACGCTACTTTCGACAAACTGACATGACGCAAGAAACACTTGCCTGTGTTCAACATCCAGTCGTGAAAATTTCGAGATGAAAACACGCCATGCTAGTTGTTTACTTCTCCGACCTGTTGAAATCAACGGAGGTGCAATAACTCTTTAGCATGTCTGGGTGATATGAACCCATGGGAAACTATCCGCGAAACAAGTACTGAATTTGAATATGAATTGAATTGAACTGAATTACCGTTAGGTGAAATTGGGAACGCGCAACACATGCCACATAGATTTCGGCCTTCGCCCCTCTGCCTTTAGTATCACTGATAATTTTATCCGAGGGTGAAGGTGAGAATTTGAAAACGGCCAAAACAGTCCTCCGGTGATTTCAACAGGTCGGGGAGCGTAAACAACAAGCATGATGTGTTGGGTTTTTTCAAAACTGGATTTTATTATAAACACAGGCAAATGTTTGTTGCTATTGCCTTTGATGCATGAATAGAACGATATGTCAATTTGGCGAAATTAGCTTGCATTGGGGTGTGTTGGAGTGGAATTTCGTTGCATATTTTCTTTTGTTGGACACTTCCCACACCATCTTTACCAGGTCCATAGCGATAGGATATGTTCAACTAAGCTATTTTCCTCCAAGATAACCCCATCCTCGCTATAACCAGGGGTATTTCTCCTTTCGCCTCATTCGCGACTGCTCGGCCTATTCCTTCGAAGTCACTAATGTCCGCCTTTGACTAAAAAAATAACCCAATTTGTGTACTCCAACCTAAACCGAAACCAAAAACCATAATTGCATACCTCAAATACGGTACCATATGAAAAACACCTTTCCATTCACATGTAGTATTTCTAGTATTTGTTTGAATCTCCAAGTAGATATATTCCGTGCGTGGTTGGTCTATTGCTTTTACGCTGGTAACTGTTCTTCCTCAGCATCCATAGTCATGGTATGATACGGAATACATTAGCCTACAGACCTGCACTATAGCATGCACAGGGGTGGTATATGCTGTGATGTATTTATGGAATACATGCATTGTTCCGACTGGAGTATACCGGTACCTGGAATTAGTTTTAACCCAGGATACCAAATGACGAAAATAGAACTCATATATAAAGATGTTACGGTACCTAAACTGTGAGTGTGAAAGTAAGTAGATACAGAGAAATGTGGTAAAACATACCGGTACCTGTATTGTAGACACTAAAACTGACAGTAAAGTTAATAGATCCCATCGTCCCTACGCACGTTTACTTCACATATCCTACAGAGATATAGAAATCTGGAGTAGCTGTGTCTGCTAGCCGTATTAGATATGTGGAAAATTCAAAAAAATACCATAGAAAAAAATGTTGAAGCATTTCGTGTTACAGACTGATAACAAGTGGTTTCAGGGTAATTCGAGGGTGCTGAATCCGCATCTGCTTGTTCCCCGAATATTTTACTATGCTTAAAATCGTTGATTTATCAATCCATTAAGAAGTATTTCACTGAACGCTACACTGGGGGTGTTAAATCCAGTGATTTCTGGCCTACAATAAAACCTTTTATCTCTTCAAAAACTATTTCCTCTAGTAGTAATATTATGCTTAAGGAAGGTGACTAGATTATCTCGAATCCAGACACTGTTTTTGATATCATAAATGATTACTATGTAAATATTGCTAAGGATATAAACACTGCTGCAGTCAGAAACAATGTTCATCCCAGTGTTCAAGTCATTCATGACAACTTAGAAAATCATTGTGATTTTAATTTTAGTCCTGTTAATGAGAAGACCGTCTCAAACATTATTGACGGACTGTCGACCAGAAAAGCTACTGGTGTAGATAATATATCTGCAAAGATTATCAGAGCAGACAGGGATGTTCTTGTTAAGCCCATTACCAACCCGATAAATTACTCTATATCTAGCTCTAAATTCCCATCTCAGCTCAAGTCAGCCCAACTTATCCCTTTATTTAAAAAAATGACTCTCTAGACAAAAGCAACTACAGGCCTGTAAGCATTCTACCTACAATCTCCAAAATTTTCGAAAGGGCTTTACATGACCAACCCTCCTGCTGGGGGTTCGAAAATAAATTTAATCCAATGGTATGTGCCTTTAGAAAAGACTACAACTGTCAGATTACCCTGTTGAAAATACCGGAAGATTGGAGACGTGCCCTTGACCAAAATAAGTATGTAGCTGCTATTATGATGGAACTTTCTAAAGCATTTGACTGCCTTCTCCATGACTTGCTGCTGGAAAAATGATCAGCTTATGGTGTTTCTAGCACAGCAAATGTGCTATTGAAAAGTTACCTTGAAAATCGCAAGCAGAGGGTCAAATTTGGCAACAATGTCAGTAAATGGGCACAAATTATCAAGGGGGTTCCCCAGGGTTCGATCCTGTGTTTCTAAATTATATTTATTTCTGTGAAACTGTTAGTTCTGTCGATAATTTTGCTGATGGCAACACAATCTTTTATGCAGAGAAAAACTTTGCAAAAATGATGAAAATAATCACACTAGATTGTCAAATTATCACTACCTGGTTCGTTAACAATGAAATGAAAGCTAATATGGAAAAATACCAGGCTCTCTCCATCGGAGATAAAACCCGCAACAAATGTCCTGCGTTTCTTATAAATCGCGTAGAAATCAAATGTGAAGAAACTGTCAAATTGCTCGGTGTCAACATAGACAGTGTGTTAAATTTTAGTGAGCACGTTTCTGTCTAATGCAGAAAAGCATCACACCAGCTGAGCGCCCTTAAACGTATGAGCAGGCATTTAGATATTATGATGGAACTTTCTAAAGCATTTGACTGCCTTCTCCATGACTTGCTGCTGGAAAAATGATCAGCTTATGGTGTTTCTAGCACAGTAACTGTGCTATTGAAAAGTTACCTTGAAAATCGCAAGCAGAGGGTCAAATTTGGCAACAATGTCAGTAAATGGGCACAAATTATCAAGGGGGTTCACCAGGGTTCGATCCTGTGTTTCTAAATTATATTTATTTCTGTGAAACTGTTAGTTCTGTCGATAATTTTGCTGATGACAACACAATCTTTTTTGCAGAGAAAAACTTTGCAAAAATGATGAAAATAATCACACTAGATTGTCAAATTATCACTACCTGGTTCGATAACAATGAAATGAAAGCTAATATGGAAAAATACCAGGCTCTCTCCATCGGAGATAAAACCCGCAACAAATGTCCTGCGTTTCTTATAAATCGCGTAGAAATCAAATGTGAAGAAACTGTCAAATTGCTCGGTGTAAACATAGACAGTGTGTTAAATTTTAGTGAGCACGTTTCTGTCTAATGCAGAAAAGCATCACACCAGCTGAGCGCCCTTAAACGTATGAGCAGGTATTTAGATATTCAAACAAAACTTGCCATCTACCACTCCTTTATCTTATCAAATTTTAATTTCTGTCCGCTTGTCTGGCACTTTTGCAATTTGAAGAGCTCTTATAAAATGGGAAAAATCCAAGAGCGCGCTCTTCGTTTTGTATACACCGATTTTAATAGCGATTATGCTGTTTTACTTAGAAAGGCAAATCTCCCCAGTTTACATGTCCGAAGACAACGCCTTATGGCATCAGAGGTTTTTAAACGCCTTCATAAACTAGGACCCGAAATTTTATCTCAAATGTTTACTCTTATGCACCCAGCCTATAATTTTAGAAATGAAAATAGTTTCATTTTACCTAGAGTCAAGACAACTAGATACGGCTTACGCTCTTTTACTTATGCTGCATCCAAACTTTGGAATGAACTCCCTAATGAATTTCGGATATGTGAAAATATAATGATTTTTAAAAGAATGTTGTCTAAATGGGACGGCGGAAAGTTCACCTGTTCCGTTTGTAGGAAATTTTTATCACTTTGATGCATGTCTTCTATCCGATTTTCTTCTTTGTTTTAACCCTATCTGGCCTGGGCTTTTTGGGACCTATCCTGGCCTTGGGGGGGGGAGGCCGAAATGGCCCCCCCCAAATTATTTTTCTTACCTCTTCAGCTAGGGAGCTGAAACTTACCACACTATACCCTTGGGTCAAGCTCTACCAGAAAATGTAAAAAAATGCAAGATGGCCACATTGATGACGTCACAGTGACGTCATTTTCAAAAACGGCATTTTTTGGTCGATTTTCGGTCGGATTTTCCGATTTTTTTATTTATGCAATTTCTCCGCAAAAACTTCATGATAAATTAGAAAATATTAATGCGATGTGAAATAAAATAGTTTTTGCCCACTTTTCATTGCGGAAAAGCAGAAATTTTGAAGAAATATGACAAAAAACATCACTTTTCTGGTACCCACGTGGCCGCCATCTTGAGTTTACCCATGATCCTCTGCTCCGGGGGTTATGCAAATAGGCCCAAAATGACCCCAATATGACAAAATAAAGAGTTAATGAGTTTCAGCTCTCCATATTTTTTGTCGTTTTGGAGATAGCGCAAAAAGTTTACAATGTTTACAATGTTTACTATCGACTAAAAATAAAGTTTGTCTGTGTCTATGATTAACCTTAATGGCTAATTAACCTAGGAATTCCAGGTGGCTCACTGCCGGTGTTAATAGGCCGTTATCATTAGGCTGACCGAGACAAAACGTCCCAAATTATATTTTTAACTATTATTCTAACCGAATGTGCAATCAAACTGTAATTATCTGCCCTGATGACGACACAGTGACGTCATACTTACACCAGCGATACCAGGTCGATTTTTTTCAGTATTTGTTCCTTGAAAATTTCAGAGTATTCAAATGAGTTCTCATTGAGTAGCGATTGTATTCTCAGCTGAAGATTATGCCAACAGAATGAAAATGGGCATACTGTTACAAGCTATTGTGTTACTCAGCTCAATTAAACAAGTTTGTACCTTGACTAAAAATAAGACCTTGCATTATACGAGTATAACATAAAAAAAAAAAAATTCCGGATGGCTTCTATGGTCGCCATTTTTCAATTTAACCATCATTTTTTATCTGAAGACTACGCATATAGATTCAAAATGGGCACAAAACGTTTGGCTAGGCTTAGAAATCCCTTGGTGTTGATAAATTCGCACAATGAGCTAAGAATAATGCCTTGAACTATACGAGCAACAAGAAAAAGTATGATTTTCAGATGGCTTCATGTGGCGGCCATTTTGTATTTGATCATCAAATCTCGATCTTAGGGATATGTAATTGGATTCAAATGATGTTAGGTTATGGTAAGAGATCTCTCGGTTTTTATATATTTTCACAATGAGCTAAGAATAGTGCTAGGGAAGTATACAAGCAACAGAAAAAAATCATGATATTCAGATGATCCCATATGGCCGCAATTTTGAATTTGAAAGTGACGGCATACATCCGCAGGATTTTGGACGATTTCTCGACAGTTTCCTATTCACTCCTCAACTATTCAGTGCAATCAATATGTGAATTTTACTACATATCACTCTGGTTATATTACTCAATTTCCTTGTGTTTTGAGAAAATAAATTGTTCAATATTGGGGAAAAAAACTGATAAAAATACGAATATGCCAGACCCATGGCCGCCATTTTGAATTCACCCATGAGACTGTACTTAAGGAAATATGTCAATAAATGGCCAATGGTAAGCCGAATACGGTGGGAATGTTTCAGCAATCGTTTTGGGGGGTTGAAGCTACATAGAATGTTCACAAAAATCAGCATGGCGTAAATTTAGATTTATGGCAGCCATATTTGATCGCCATTTTGACACCTTCAGAGTGAAAAGATATTTTGGGAGGGATATAAGAAGGAACGAATTGACATAAGAACATCGTCTACTCATTTGTAACCGAAAATGCCTCAAATCTCCATCTGTCTATATGGAGTACGATGATAGACCTCAAACAATCGTTAATCCAATTTTAAGACCTAAATGAATTTCAATCCCGTACTCTTTCTGATTTTAGGATTCTACTGGCGAAAAAAAGTTGTCGACTTTGTAATGGTTCGACAGTCCACAGATGCATATCCTGCATCAAAGCATACCTCAGTCGGTGATACACTTCGTAGTCAGCGAAAGACGAGTACCGTTTAAATTCTGTCTCTATAGCCTTCCTGAACTCTGCTAGGTCAGGGTTATACCGGTGCCCCTCGCCATGAGAATTTTGTGACGTTGAAGGCATTTTTCCAACTTCCTCCATCATGCAACCTTCAGCGCGACATCGTCTCAGTGAAAATTAGTTTATAAAATATTCCGCCATTCTAAAACACTTAACTCGCATATATTTATTAACAAATACCTTCCTTTCATCCGTTTCATTCTTCGCCTATCTTACTGTGCAAAAAAAAGCAACGCTTTAATTTTTATTGATTTCAACGAACCACAATGTACCATAATGAGGCAGATGTTAAAAGCGCTAAAACAGATGAAGAATGTAATGGATCTTGTTAAATCGAGCTAACACTGAAGGGAAATTATTTATTAATAAATATATATGAGTTGAAAAAAATGGGGCGGTCATGGGGCGGTGTGCGCAGGAGTGTTGTGCGCAGGTATGACGGCACTTCCGGTCTGGATGAATCGGGGTGACCTTGGGGGCATGTAATCCTTCCGTGGTGATGCGGTCTGGCGGTGATGCGGTCTGTCTCCGCGGATCGAAATTAGTCCCAAATACGTGGGTTTTCGTGAGAATGTTCGGCAATCTGCAGGGACCGCTAGTAGACAGATTGGGTCGGTTGAGATATCAATATGAAGCATAAGTGAGGGAGTATCCAACGGGCTGGGTGTGCCGTGGAACTGACGTCATTCTGCGCATGAGCAGTATTGAAAGGGTATGGAAATAGACGTTTTGGGGTCCAGGTGGGCCACTAGTGGGCCGATTGGGTCGAGTGAGGTAGCAATGTGAAGCATACTGGATGGAGCATCCACCTGGTCTAGTGTATCGTTCGTTGTCAACATTCTGCGCATGCGCAGACAGGGAATTGTGGGAAAAGAGTACGGAAATAGAAGTTTTGGGGTCTAGGTGGGCCAATAGTGGGCCGATTGGATCGAATGAGGTATTAATGTGAAGCATATGTGAGGGAGCATCCGCTTGGACTAGTGTGTCGTTCGTGTTCAACATTCTGCTGCGCTGGTCACGTGGTTTGGTGGGTCTGCGCAAGTGTGTGACGTCACTTCCAGTTTTCAGAATGACCTCCGACCTCCGAACACAGAAGAGTTCTAATTTTTCCTTAGACTTTAGACGTATGGAATGCATGTACTAGAACATCCGGGACCTCTTCAACATCCGGGTCCTTTTCAACATCCGGGACCTCTTCAACATCCGGGTTTTCCCCGGCCGGCCCGGCCCGACCGTACGCCTGCGCGGGTTATCCGGCCGCAGCGCGCGCGGGTTAAAGGGAAGTTTCGGAAGTGTGCAAGGGCACTATATCACATCGGAGTATATATTACATCGAAGTATAGCGGATAGCGGTTGTCGTGAATAACAACAAGTTCAGCAATGTTTATACAGTTTATTATCCCCAATGTTACATCATAATAAGGCTGGGGGAGCCGGTACGTTTAGTATGTTCACAGCAAAACAAATTGAAATATCAAACACCATGCTTTATTATTTAACGCACCGTCACATTTAATGTTTACTGAGCTCAAGTCAACGATCAGCATGGTCGGTCAGCTTGGTAACGAAGAACGTAACATTGGTGACCCTCTCTACGACCCTTTGTGTGTTGGGGCGTTGACGATGTGCCCATCTCAAGGGATCCACGGTATCCAGTTTCTGTTATGGCTGTTATTACTGGCATAATAATACCGTAACTGGTCCGTCTCTTTGTGACGTAAGATGTACCCGAAAGCTAGGAACATCCACTGCATCTTCCAGAAAATGTTCGATGTCGTCAGGCGTACTGGCAACAGTAATGCTAGGGACTGGCTGGATATCTAGGCTCTTCTGAACTGTGAGTATAGGAGGGCTGTCTGTGACCGCATCACCAGTAGCATTCGTGTCTACGGGCTCATCTTCACTGGATCTGACCCTCCTGGGTGCCTCTTTAGTGGGAAGTTGTCGCCCAAACCGTAGAGACGTGGTATGAATCAAACGCTGATGCCGTCTAAACTGACTGGGTCGTTGGAAGAGTTGACCACATTCATTACATTGTTCCGTCGTCCCCTCGTGGAATGAGCGTGTGTGGCGCAGTAAAAGATGCTCCCGATTAAATGACCGTGCGCAGGTTATACAAGTATACCGTGCGCCGTTGTGGATGGAGGCCTCGTGCCGTCCCAAATCTTCTAGGCGAGTAAACTGCTTCTGGCAAGTTGTGCAAGTGAACATCTTGGTGGTTGACAGAGTGTCGGATGAAACGGCCAGGCCACTTCCCTTTTATAGCACGCTTGCTGGTGATCTATTTTTAGCACACTCAGTTCATCTACCTCTAACTCGAGGGCCGAGATGTACTGATGTACGACTGAACCGCATTGTGCGCGCGCGCGTGTGTGTGTGGGCAGTGGATTTTAAATCCGGGACCTTGTCAACATCCGGGTTTCCCAGTGGGTTTTTCGTTCCTCCGCCTTCCACCCGGGTACTGTGGTTTTACATCCGGGTCCTCATCTTACATCCGGGTTTTCCATGTTTACTGGCACGTCACCGGCATTGACCTTTAACCGCTGACATGAGCTTTAACTGACATAACCTTTTAACCTTTAACATCCGCATGTAAACACACCATAGCGGTTCCTCCAGCGTGGATGTGCTGTGATGGAGGGGCTAATAAAAGGATTAACCTGTAATCTTTGTTGTTGTTGCTCTCTTTTTGGACTAGCCAATCAGAATAGTACGTATCACGAACTACACCCGTAGAGCTACGTATAGGTGCGCATGTGTGACATGGTCTATAAAACACTTCCCTCTGGATCCCACACCCCCATTCCTACGGTTGCAGAGCCATGACGGACACCCATCCCTATGCAACTCGCATTTTACAGCATGCGACCGTGGTTAATTCACTCACGGGTTACCGAGCAGTGGTTCGGTCCATGTTTGGAGATGGCGACGACAACGAGGAGCGACGCCAGATCCTGAAAGAGTTCACAGAAGCGGCTCTCGACAGAGTGCACACGATGGAGAGGTGTGCTATCACTCGCCACTACTGGACTATGACAGCCATCCTTGATGCCCGCACTATGGACCACGAGCGCTTACTCCGGAACCAGCGACGGCTCGTTGGCCTAGTAACGGTCTTTGCCGTATTGACCCTGACGCTGTGGCAATGACAGCGACAGAAAAAGAACGGCTCTTCAGAGCCTCCACAGATGCGCTTATGTGCAACCGATATATACGAGGGTCAGTCACAGTGTGCGTCATTCACCGTTCGTCATTGGATCAACCATATCACCGAGGGACCTGACCATAAATACGAGAGACAGTCAGAGTGTGTCATTCACCGTTCGTCAATGGGTCAACGATGTCACCAGTCCTACGAGCCATCCTTCCCCATACACCCCAGGTTGGGTTACACGTCTATGAAGATAAAGTCACCATCGTTGAAGACCGTGGAGATGTTTGCTGGTCGCGCGCTGAGACCGTATGGAATATAGTTACGCTACACCGTGACGACTGGACCAAATTTAAACGGGTGTTGAGCGGTTAGCTTGACAGAAACCTCATCCACATAGACAATGCCATCTACGTACACTGTGGACCCTTCTTCCCACGCCTGGGCCGTTACCAAGACCCTACGCGAGGCTTCACCCTAGACCCCGATCTGTGGACAGCCTTCGAGAAAGTGGTGCCTATTGTGGACCAGCTGTTTACTCCGGACGAGCGGTCAGCTGTTCAGTTGGAGTGGGCTCGTGCCCTGAGTGAAGCGGCGGCAGAACCCAATGAACAAATTACCAAACCTAGCAATGAAGCAGAGGCAGACGACGATGCCATTGATTATCCGGCTAGACTCAGTCAGCCCAGTGACCTGACCACCCGATGCTTTGTTCTCACGTCATAAACTTTTTCTCCTTATAAATATGAGAGACAGTCAAATCTTGTACCATTCACGTACTGACCATGACGGAGCATATAATACGGGCGTTCTCAGCTTGACCCCCGAGGTTTTCCTGCACGTTTATGCGGATAAGGTCGATATCATGGAGGAAGTGGGAGACATCTGTGATGCGGACCCTACACAACCGTGCCCGGCTAACATTCGTCTGTCCCGGGAGGGCTGGACCATATTCAAACGGGTGTTGTCTGATGAACTGGACGGCGACCTCATTCACTTGTATCACGATGTGTACATCCGACGCGGCCCATTCTTTGCTCAATTGGCTCGGCTAGATGGGGGTACAGTGCATTGTACCCTTCACCCTGTTCTATGGTCCGCATTGGAAGATGCCGTGGCAGATGTGGGCCAAGTGCTTACGGAGGAAGAGCGGCCATCAGACGAGTTGGACTGGTCATTTACCATGGACAATGTGCTGGCAGAACCCAAAGAAGAAAATCAGAAAGAAACTCCGGCCCAAGATATACCCGTTATAAATAAACGATAGAGCCAGGGTCCATCATCATTTGTCACCATGAAGAGCTGGGAGAAGGTGTTGGATAACTTATACTACAGTCCCGACAGTAGGGCGGCCTATAGTGCATTGACGGCTCTCTATCGAGCGGCCAAACCCCAGGGGATACAACGTGCTCAAGTCCGAGATTGGTTAAGAAACAAGACACCTATACCTTACATCGAGCTGCCCGTCGCCATTTTCTACGGAACCGGGTCATCGTGAGAGGACTAGATGTCCAACGGCAAGCGGATTTGATCGATATGAGCGCCTTTGCCAAACACACCGATGGAAATCGGTATCCTGTCGAAGTATGCGTGGGTGGTACCCATCAGGACGAAAACGGGGGCGAATCTCATAGCGGCGTTCAAGGACATCTTCAAGACCGGGCGCAAACCCTTGTATTTGCAAACCGACGAAGGCACGGAATTCCTCAGCAGACCGTTCCAACAGTTTCTGAAAGCCCAGGTGTTTTTCTTCCATACGTACAACGAGACCACGGCATCCTTGGTGGAAAGGTTCAACAGGACATTCAAAGGTCGCATGTATAAATATTTCACCTATAAGAATACAAGGCGCTACATCGATGTTCTCCAGAAACTTGTGAGTGGTTACAATCGAGCCTATCACCGGATTATAGAGAGAGCCCCCATTATCGTGACCCAACGCAATGAAGCCCAAGTCCGGCGTGTCTTGTACCCCAGGCAATCGGAGCGAACGCCGAAGGAAGTGTTCAAGGTCGGGGACTCTGTACGGATCAGTAAAGTCAAACGATGCAGTCCACAGTAGACCCCTCGTGGCTGGAAATAGACCCTTGGTATAGCCCTTCCGTCTTTCTGAGTTGCCAAACCATCCAGAAAACCCCTATAAAAGTATATATTTTCTTCATGGGAATGCTCATACCATTAATTCAGCATACAAGCTAGTTATGCAAATTCAACCCGGGATAAATTTTCTTCCATCGGAACCTACTCCATATTTTCTGGAAAATCTATTGAAATGACCCAAAATACGCCATATTTCGTTCATGTCCTGGAAAAATCTTTACAATCGATTTCAACAATATTTCTTCTCAGTGTTTCCCGAGGCGAGATAAAAACGCTATTCAAAATATGGGGTCGACCAGGCCGTTTTTGTCACATATTCCATATGTAACATAACCCTATTTTTATGCATCTGAAAAACGTACGAAAGGTTGACTTCGCGGCCCGACTCGCCATATAGCTCAACCGAGCCACCCATCCGCATATGTCATTATGAAGGAATGGTAGTACCCAGAAGCTTGGTACTGTAAATACTGGTTACCAAAAAGGGAAGGATAATTATCATGTGATCAGACCCGGGCGCTCTGCTGTATTAAATTTTTTGATTTTTAAACGGCGCCTACCCCGACAACATCGAGTCTATGAACTGGAAGATATTCAAGGGGAACCGTTGCTAGGGACGTTTTACGAGATGGAATTACAGCATGTCGTAAAAACAAAGCAGGTGGAGCAGATGTTGAAAACGGAACGTCGACGTGGCAAACTGTTTCATTTCGTCAAATGGCAAGGCTGGCCCAGTTCCTTCGATTCCTGGGTCGCGGCCAACCAGGTGAAACGACTATAAAACCAGACACCACCGCCGTCATCCTTCATTCCACGTTCGACCACGGTGCTATGGACAAACAGCAGCTGCCTCTGAACACAGCGTCTCCCAAAACGCGCAAAGCGCAAGTGGGCTTTGTGGTGATATTGCTAACCCTGTTGAGTGTGTTGTACGGAGGTGTGATAGACGTAGCCTATCTCAGCACTCTACTTAACCAACTTAGAACTCCAGCTGTGAGTAGCAGACAAACCAGTCTACAGACCTTCTCTACACCAGTCAACCCCGTGATCGAACCGAGCCCAGTCATCATCACTACCACATCACGTGTACAAGCCACATCCAGCTCCACACCGAGTATACAGTCCACAGCGAGTTCTACACCAAGTACACCTACTACGTTTGAAAATCCACCGGATTTCATCCCTCACAGTCAACAGACAACAGCGACCGACGTTGCACCTACCACCACCTCAGTTCACTCGTATCAAATTTACAAGATTACCACGACAGCGCATACAGCTCGAACCATGGACCCTCGGTGGCAGCATTCCTTCACTTGCGTAATCCAGGACCGACGGACACCGGCAAAACGCAATTCGTCAGGAAGCTCCGTCAACACGCCGATAGCATGATCACCCCACCCATTGCCCGAGTCGTGTGGTGTTACGGTGGTGGTTCTGGATGATCTCATGGCGGAGACGGATGCGCGCGTCACCCAACTCTTTACCAAAGGCAGCCATCATCGACGGCTTAGCATCATCTAAATTGTGCAGAATCTGTTCAGTAAAAACAAAGAACATCGGAACATCAGCTTAAATGCCCACTACCTGGTGGTCGTCAAAAACCCGAGAGACACCACACAACTGCTGCACCTGGCGAGACAGATGTATCCCGGCCGCACACCGTTTGCGTTGGAAGCCTTTAAAGATGCGACAACCCCTCAGCACGGGTATATGCTCTTCGACCTCAAGCAAGCCACCCCCGATCACCTTCGACTACGGTCCGGAATCTTTCCCGGAGAGACCCACCACGTGTACATGCAAAACTAATGTAAACACACCCAGAGTGGCTCCACCAGCTGGGGGGTGTGTGTTTGATGATTGGGATAATAAAAAGAATTAATACCACATCATGGTTGACTTTGTCTCTGTTCAATATTCAGGAGGTAGGTAGATAAAAATGGCAGAGTTGTGGGTTCTAGCATTAGTTGTACATGATATCTGCTCGAGTATGGAAGCACGCCCTGACGCTCCGTGTATTGAAGACGGCCCCACCCGAGTTGGTCCGAACCATTGTACGCGGTGCGGACCCTGACCTTGTACGCTCTCTGCGCGAGATCGGATACAACCTGTTAAAAGGCAACGTACCACTAACTCCGGCTCAGAAGACCAAGTTGACCAAGCATAAGACAGGTCTCCGAACCCTAGTCCAGAAGCGAGTCTCTCAAACACAAAAGAAAAAGGTGTTACCTGCAGGTGGGAGCTGCATATGGCGTATACATATCTCGCTTAGTAGCATTTGCTAAATCCTGTGTTAAATGTGACTATTTTAATCAACGTCACAAAACATTGGTGCAGAAACTTAAAAAACAGGGCTATTCGACCAAGCGCCTACACATATCGCATGCTGATAGCAAAATACGAACGTAGCGTGCAAGATCTATGGTGCTACGTTTCGTAACTTGTGTCTTAATTCCGCTTAACCCGGGGCTAGGGGCCGTATGAACCCATGTACTTCAAGATCCTCATGGTACTCATATGAACAGTCACAATCAAAGCGTGACTGAGATACATCATTCTTTAGATGACGACTTCACAACGAATATTATGGATTAAGAATACTGATCAGCGATACGGATTTGATATTTTTGGAACATCATGATGTCTTGCCGGCATCAGTGAAAACTGTTGACCGCTTCTCTCTTGCAGGAAACAAGCCTATGTTTATGTATACTATGATTGTCTTTTTGAATTTGGTGCTAATACTGTTATATGGAAAATGGAATAGGTCTTTGGATTATGGACGCGGATATTCTCTAATGGACGACGGCTGGGTTATGAATGACGGACTAGACGCTTGTAATTACAGAAAGGCGGCTTTCTCGGGGCCATCTTAGCACCGTTGGCCGCTTCCGTGTTGGGTCCAGTATGGGTGGACTCTTCGGCCGACAATGAACAACACGAAAAAAATGGTCCTCGTCGAACCACGGTCCCTTCAAAACCTCCAATCGCCCTACCCTGTCCCACTTACGATGAAGACCATAAACACCCTCGATGAAGAGATGCAACAGATCTTACAAAGACCGAGGTTAAGCGACAGTGAGAAAGTACAACGGTACAATGAGACGCTTCAATGGTACATTACGTTCATGGACCAATACAAAACCCTCTCTACCCCAGCACCACCACCACCACGCGACACATCGCCGACCTCAGCACCGCTCCGACAGCCGCCATTACCAGGGGTACCACCCACAGCTCCACAGTGGGTGGAAGACGAAGTGCTGAAGAGTGTACCTGCATCGTTCAACAAAAAAGCTGGCATGGTATTACAACGGATGAAACAGAATCCTAACATGACTTGGAATGATAAAGGCGAACTACTGGTACAGAATCAGGTGGTCCCCAGCACCCACATGACGGATTTAGTGAATGACCTGATGCGTCAACGCAGGTCGCACACGGATCCTCGAGGATGGGAGGTCTTTGCTCAAGGCTTGAAAGACATGCATGTACCACAGGAATTGGTGGGGGAATCCCCAGCGCTGGGCTTGGATGCAGCGGACCCAGCAATCGCCGAGTGGCCCACTACCTTCCTGAGAAGCCGAGTGGGAACCGGAGTCACCTCCCAAAATACCACAACGACGGGCACCTTCTTTTCACTCCTTTAAAAAACCACCCTTTATCAAGACACCCCACATCTCCAGAGCCGTTACACGTAGCAAGTCACCGCGACGACCACGACGCCGGACACAACCGCCCAAGGTATGGAACACCTATTAAAACCAACAGCAGCAGCAGGACAGCTCAGTCGCCATGTTTTACCTCACTCTACTCAGTAACACTTCGCTGGATGTGTTTCCTGACAACACCTTGGCCAAGTACGTGACCCAGTTACCGCAACCGTTGCATTTACCTGGACGATGGGAATGTGGCCTCATGGATATCCAATACCCTTATTCGTGGTACAACGTGCGAGCCAATAAGTGTGATACGAGGTGACCTACGAAGGAAAAGACACCCGACTCATCCTCCCCGAAGGCCAATACGATACTCCCAAGGAGTTCACACAGGGGCTGACAAGATTGTTGCATTATAAGGCTCTAAGGGAGGTCATGAATACTTCAAGACCCACAAAAACCTTTCCTTTCAAGAATCACGTGGACTTCGATTACAACGCACACAACGACAAGGCACAGATCATCCTCACCGCCAACGTGAGTATCGTACTGAGTCCTATCCTACAGCAAATGCTGGGTCTCGCTCACCCGACCTACACGGGTCCATCCGAGGACCATGGCCAGATTCCGATGGATATGAAGTCGGGTATGTACGGACTCTACGTCTATTCGGACGCGATCGACAACCACATTGTCGGAGATGTCAACACACCTCTGTTACGGGTGATCCCCATTAAAAAGAAGTATGGAGATCAAGTCAGCCACAGTTTCATCCACATGCTCTACCTACCCGTACGACAACCCGACATCAACACTATCACGGTGGATATAAGAGATGACACAGGACGACCGGTGGCATTCGAACGAGGGAAAGTGATGCTGACACTTCATCTTCGACAAGCACGTTCTCCCCACTTTGTATAATGAAGGTGCCTTACGAGTGCGACGCACGCCTCTATATGGACTATTATGCCCAACAGCCCGGAGGTGGGCTTCCGGTATTTGCAGGTGCGCGCACGCAACGAGGACATGAGCTGGGGAACATACTCGGGACCATCGTCAAAACGTTCCTGCCCTTGGTGACGCGTGGGGTGAAAGCAATCGGCAAACAAGCGATACGCAGTGGACTGCAAGTCGGTGGTGATGTCTTGGGTGGTACGGCACCCAAAGAAGCCTTGAACCGGCGGACCAAAGAAACAGGAGGCGTCTTGGTCGCCAAAGGACAACGCACCGTAGGAATAAAAGACCTGCACCACCGAGACCACGCACCAGTCGACGACCGACCCAGCGACGACGCACATCGAAGACCCAGGATATCTTTTCTTAAAACATGTCCTTAATCCACGAGTCCTGCCTCTCCATCAACAGTGAATTTGATTTGTGGACCGTCCTGCCCACACAGACCAGTGCCGAACAAGGATTATGGGTGGAGCATCTCCCGCTCTCCAGCATCAACGAAACAGGGCCCATCGAGTTCACCATCAGTAATGCGGATACGGCCTATGTGGATTTAGCCCATACATACTTGTATGTGAAAGCCGAGATCTTCAATGGGGATGGCTCCAGAATCGTCGACCAAGCAACGGTGGACCCGACGAATCTCTGGCTGCACTCGATGTTTCAACAGGTGGATATTTTTCTCAGCGACAAACTCATCACTGACTCGACCAACACTTACCCCTATCGAGCCTTCATCGAGACGCTGTTGTCATATGGACGAGAGGCTAAAAAATCTCAGCTAACAGCCGCTTCATTCTACCAGGACACAGCCGAGCACATGGGCGCAGAGAACGACAATGCGGGATATAACAAACGGAAGGCTTTTGCCTCGAACGGCGTCTCGGTGGATCTCATGAGTCGACTGCACGCAGACATTTTCATGCAGGACCGGTACGTCTTGAACAAGATCTCCATCAAAATCCGACCGATACGGGCACCTCCGACCTTCGTCTTGATGGCCACTAACGTAGAGGGGCATGCAGCTGACTATAAAATTGTCATCCAAGACGCAGTCCTGTATGTCCGAAAAGTGAAACCGAATCCAGTCGTTCAATTGGGACGCATCAAAGCCTTGGAAACAAAACCAGCCCAGTACCCTATCCGACGTGTGCAAACCAAAGTGTTCTCTGTGTCTGCTGGAAATATGAGCGCCAACAAATAAAACCTGTTCCTGGGGGAACTACCCAAGCGATTGATCCTGGCTTGTGTGGAAAATACCAGTTTCAGCGGAGCCTACCCAGAGAACCCGTTTGACTTTAAACATTTCGGCATCAATGTTGTGGCCCTGCATTTGGATGGACAACAGGTCCCAGCCACGGCCTTGTCACCGAACTTTGAGCCTATCAGAGCCTGTTTACAGCCACTGGTCAAATCAACCAGGACG
The DNA here is from genome assembly GCA_036873755.1 of Hanleya hanleyi. Taxonomy (NCBI): domain Eukaryota; kingdom Metazoa; phylum Mollusca; class Polyplacophora; order Lepidopleurida; family Hanleyidae; genus Hanleya; species Hanleya hanleyi. Next base: position 18,019 of record JAVTVY010011189.1, on the reverse strand, counting down.
AAGGGAATATGATCAGTCGGGAGGACTACGCGAACGAATACACGTTGTTCTGTTTCGATCTGACTCCCACCTTAGAGAATGACCATCAGCTGGCTCTGGCCAAGCAAGGCAATTTACGGTTGGAAATTCACTTTGCACGAGCCCTCCGGAGCACCGTCAATGTGATATGCTACATGTACGCCGAGTTTGACAACATCATTCAAGTGGACAAGGCGCGTAACGTCCTGTGTGACTTTGCCATCTAACATGGATACAGACCAGATAACCACCGTGCTGGAGAATGACCCAGGGACACGTATGGTTTTTCAAGGGGTGTTCGCCCGAGATGTGTTCCCATTAGATCGTATGTATCCTGCTGCTTACGTTCTCAACACGGACCCGATGGATCGGCCCGGTGAACATTGGGTGGGCGTGTACTTGACAGAACAGCAGGGCGAATACTTTGACCCGTACGGCCTGCCACCCCTCCATCCCGATTTAACAGACTTCATGGATCAAGGCACAGCGACGTGGTGTTGGAACAGTCAAACGTTGCAAAGCCTGACCAGTAGAGTTTGCATACAATATTGCTTGATTTACCTGTACCATCGATGCCGGGGAAGAACCTTATCTAGCATCGTACAGATGTTGCGACGAGTACACCAAGGCCGAGGATAGAGATGTACTCGTATATGACTGGGCAGTCCATCATTTCAATGTACAAGCCCCGTTCTGGACTTAAGTTCTTTCCATGTACAAGCCCCCTGTTCTGGGCTTAAGTTCTATCGATTTCAATGTACAAGCCCCCTGTTCTGGGCTTAGGTTCTATCGATTTCAGTGTACAAGCCCCCTGTTCTGGGCTTCAGTTTTCACGTGGTTGTTCTCACGTTGTTGTTGTTATTTATTGTTGAATGAAAAAAACAAAATGAGATCTCACCAAAAAACCCCTGTCTTGTGTGTTTTCTATATGAGCATAAAACAAGCGGCCATGAAGGCTATAACAGACATGTGGGGATTCGGTCAAACAGACCTTGAACACCGTTGAGAAAGTAACCAATCAATGTCCAGAAAGCAATGCAAGAGCACTGCAGTAAAATAGGGGCCAATAAAATCAGCCCACAGATCAAGTACATGTTTTGGTCTAGGTTACGAGCGGGCATTCCAGCATTTGACGAGGAGTTACAAGTTACAAGAGCCACAGGTGGAGTGAAATGAGGTTCGAGGTGCGGGTAAAGACGAGGAAGACGGCGAGTGGAGACTCGTCCAACACCTATAGATTATGTTTATTACTATAAGTTCCATGTATTTTTTCGTGCCAATACGGTTCTGGGAAAAACTGAGGGTTCCCCGCTGGTCATTTAACATGGGCATAGTGCTGGCGATATTTTCGGGGACCCTGTGCATTCCATGGGTGCTTCGGGAGGGCGGATAAAGGCTATGTATTGGCCCGGAGAGGGCCGAACCTAGCCGGAAGGGATACCTTGACCTTTTGACCTGGATGTGACCTTTGACCTTTTGACTCGAAATTCACCCGGGCACTTCCGGTGATGCCGCGCAGGCGTGCGCCCGGATAACCCGCGCGCGCGCGCTCGCCTGGATAACCCGCGCAGGTGTGCGGTCGGGCCGGATCGGGCCGGGGAAAACCCGGATGTTGAAGAGGTCCCGGATGTTGAAAAGGACCCGGCTGTTGAAGAGGTCCCGGATGTTCTAGTACATGCATTCCATACGTCTAAGGTCTAAGGAAAAATTAGAACTCTTCTGTGTCCGGAGGTCGGAGGTCATTCTGAAAACCGGAAGTGACGTCACACACTTGCGCAGACCCACCAAACCACGTGGCCTGCGCAGCAGAATTTTGAACACGAACGACACACTAGTCCAGGCGGATGCTCCTTCACATATGCTTCACATTGATACCTCACTCAACTCCATCGGACCATTAGTGGCCTACCTAGACTCCAAAACGTCTATTTCCATACCTTTTTCCCACAATTCCATGTCTGTCTGCGCATGCGCAGAATGTTGACAACGAACGATACACTAGACCAGGTGGGTGCTCCCTCACGTATGCTTAACATTGATACCTCACTCGACCCAATCGGCACACTAGTGGCCCACCTAGACCCCACAACGTCTATTTCCATACCCTTTCTCTACTGCCCCTGCGCAGAATGGCGTCAGTTCCACGTCACACCCATCCCTTTGGATACTCCCTAACATATGCTTCATATTGATATCTCACTCGACCCAATCGGTCCACTAGCGGTCCCCACAGATTGCCGAACATTCTCACGAAAACCCACGTATTTGGGACTACTTTCGGTCCGCGGAGGCAGACCGCATCACCGCCAGACCGCATCACCACGGAGGAATACATGCCCCCAAGGTCACGCCCGATTCATCCAGACCGGAAGTGACGTCATACCTGCGCACAACACTTCTGCGCACACCGCCCCATGGCCGCCCCATTTTTTTTCTGCTGCTCGAAAAGCCTTTTATATACTACTGGCGCAAAATCGGCTCTTTTTGGAGGAAAAAACTCTGCCCCCGGTACAAAGGAATCTATACAACAGGAGAGAGCCCGCCTACTCTGTACACATTGGGTGATAATACTGCGTGATATATCTCCTCATGTCCTTGATTCCTCTCTTCCTAGCTCAGTCATGCACAGGATTGATAGGAAGCTCCTCCTATGATAAATGAATAAATACAAGCGGCGAGTCTCATTAAAGAATTAATTTCCTGTTCCGTAATTCTAAGACCTAATTCATTTAGGCCCGACCGCACACCTGCGCGGGTTATAGATATCTGAATTCGGTAAACATGGGAGCGGCCATCTTGATATTGGACGAGTGTAAGACCTGGAAAAGTCTGGTCTGAGCCGACTGTCTTACGGTAAGGGTGGACTCGGTGTTCTTTATGGATTCTGAATCATCGATACCCCAAACCCCAATGAAAAACACAAACAACCGAAATGTAAGTGTATATTGAAAGGAAACTTGATTTATTGACTGTGATCTTTGACCTGTTAAAACAACGTATGGTCACTTCGAAATTCAAAGACCAAAGTGTCTATAGAATAGATATATATATCATACATAATGTATTATAGATTAGATTAATTTATTAATTTGAATAGCCATAACAAAGGTTAGGAGCAAGGGAATCAGAAGTGCAGAGGTGAAGCAAGCTAATGATTAGATGATATCAGAGTAATCTATAGGGAAGGTGAGTAAAGATGAGAAGCAGAACTGTTATATTTATAGCCCGAAACATGCAGTGCAATATTTTGTATATATGTATATACTTTTCCTACGAAGTAGGCTACAGATCGCAAATTGTCCGGTAATGAGTGAGTCAGTCAGTCCATCCGAATCCTTTCGTCGGCAAAATATGGAGAACCGTTGACATTAGAACCTTGATTTTTGGCATGAACGTGCATTAGGGCATTGTTACCAGCAGGTTCTGATCTGAAATAATTTTGATTAAAATTAGATTTATAATTAACACTTCAGTATATTGTTATAGATACATACCATCCATGTGGCCTTTAACAGTATCATGTTCCTTTTATGACCATGAAGCCTTATCAGTGGATTTAAAAGTCATTAAGGCTTGTCCTTGGAACAAACACAGAGAGAGGCTCTATCGAGCCTTGTGGTTTTTAACAGTGATTTATATCCAAGCCCACTGAGATAAGGCTGGTTTCTACTCTGCTGCTTGTCACATCAAATTACAGTGGTCGGTGTCCTGTATAGCAGATACTATAGTATATTAGTGCATGCCTGTCAACTATCCTGGAACATTTTCTAGCTTAGACATTAAACAGCCCTCTAAACTTGCCATCAAATGTGATCAGGCTGGGAGTACAAGAATGTGCGGTGTATTTTCTGTGGACTGTGTAGGCTGTACAGTCTGAATGAAGACAGCCTAGCAGAATTAGTTAAAGCTAGGTGGTTTAACGTTTATCAATGAAGAAAATCACCGATCAACCGCCATAGAATATAATGTGAAACAAGAAAACCGAAATAGTACATTCATCAGATTGCCGATGCCCAAAATGTGTTGTCTCATATATCTAGATAACAACGTGATGTAGAGACGCTATTTATTCGTCTTTGTACCGGTTATGCTCAGGAGAATGACATAGAATCATTATTATCTTGTGCATAGAAGGTGTTGGTCGTGAGTTGAATTACCGTAAACTACATAAATGCTACCTTTCTACTATAGTACTATATATATAAAAAATTGTCGTATTGTTGGGAAAATAATGTGATTCAAAAAGTTGTTTTGATCCTGTACAAGGGCACTGAAAACCATTAAAGAGATGTAAATGTATTTTCACACGTAAAGCTTGAAATCTACTGAACCTATATTATTCAATCTGTTTCCTTTAATTAGAAAATTGTAAAATTAAATCGGCGAGTGTTATTTATTTTGGAATGAAGGCGCATTAGGAGACTGTTACCAACGAGTTCTGAGCTGACCTACCTTTGATGAAAATTTCTGGTGATTTTTGATGAAAATCACTGGCGATTCTGACTTGGGCAGTGCCCATCTTAATATATGCAGGATTTCAACTGGGGGTGGGGATTTCCAAGAGTTCAGTTCGCGTTCGAGTCCTAATGCCTACTGTACTTCGTAGGTCCTGTGACGTTAGTCACACTGCCATGTGAGCAGGTAGGTTAACAATTATGAATTTGAATATAACACAACACACTATGCGCATACAGGAATATTAATTTAACACATCTGATAGCCTATTTGGCTATTCAGTTGCCAGTGGCATTTAATATAAAATCTGTAGACACCAGCAACCAAACACCAGCATGGCTGAAAATTGACGCCCAGATGGTCAAAGGGGCATAACTCTGCGAGACGCGCTCAAACACTGAATTGTCACCGGGAGTATAAGCGTATTGCAGCCATTTGCAGACGAAGGTCGAAGCAAACAGTTTGACTCAACAGTTATTATACCCTTAATTGTATGTAGGGTACAGGTAATGGTTATGACAAAAGTATAATATATATGATGGCCCTAAAGCAGGAACATATAATTCTATTATACAATTATACTTTGGCGCACATGTTACTGATTTTCAAAGTACTCCATTCTTGTGTCATGCTGCTGTTTGGCCACTCAACAGATCATGGAATAAATATATACATATTTACATGCAGCAAAGCAATTCCAAACTCGCCAAGTCCCAGAAATATTAATACTACATGTATAGTCTATAGGTTCTGCATCAAGATCAAAATCAATTAAATAACAAGAGTATAATGGTACTCTTCAGAAAGTACATGTACTATACAGCTATATACTGAACAACGAATTTGTTCAAACCGGTTTTGGCTATTTGGTATTGGGGAATGGCGAATTAGGCACTGCTTTGTTGTAAAGATTCAAAATAGAGTATGCACTTCAAAAGCATGCACACATTGCTATTCAATTTCAACTAACGGTATCCGGGCGTGAATTTACTGTAAAACTTCGCCAGACCATCGGGCTGGTATATTTCATTATACAAAGCTGAAATTCTTTAATTATAACCAGCCAGTCGGGCTGCTTGGCTATCTTTAGAACTAAATTCAACCAGTTTCGAGCTCTGGGTATTTTTTAAACCGGCCATGACTTCATCGGGATTAAATTGGTATGTAATATGGAGTCACCGAAATACTCGCGATATACACATGTACCATATGACTATAGTCGGGAGAGCAAAGCTCATTAGAACTCGCGCTGTATGTACCGCACAAATATGCATACATGTGCTATATATATATTATGTGATATAAGTTGGTGAACAAGAAACATGCTACATTAGTGAACTTGAAATGTAATTAATAAAGTCTATTGCTGGGAATACATGTAGAAAATTATGATCCCAGAATTATCTTTCTCAAATATTACAGAACTGCTCCCAACAATGCATGTATAAAAATGGAGCCAGGAAAAATTCAGACCAAGGTTGGCCAACAACAGCTCTTAAAATAAGTAGCTGCTGTACCCAAGATAGAATTTGACCCAATATGGCAAGGTGAATAGCTACAAGTTCATAAGCATAATATAATATATTATTTTAGCATATTTCTGTCACCAACCATAATAAATATATCACACAATATCAACAATTAGTCTCCATGGATCTAGTTTAGGATATTAATGGTAGCATTAATATAGAGCAAAGCTCAGCAAATAAACTAGAAATACTTTAATTTATCTTTAAAGCTCCATGCAAGTGTATGCTGTAATGTTATGGTACAAAATGTCAAGTGCTGTAAACAGGTCAATATCGGTAAAACAGTTGCCCAAATGCTGTCAACTCAATGTAAATATAGGGGTAAAAACTCCCAGTTATTAAAACTAGGACTATGGAAGTTCAGTCATAAATTTAGGTTTTTAGATTGGCCAAAAGTATTTATTAGAGTCGAGAAATTAGGGGCCGAAGTGCTACCGCCCGTTCTCAGGACAAAGCCGTTCTCAGGACAGGCCGTTCTCAGGACAGTATGTTATAGCATAGGCTAACACAGCCAGGCAGCAGGCAGACAGTGCTCTGCTCATTGAAGGGGAACGACATTGGGCGCATTGTCTAGTGCTTAGCTGAGGCCACCACAAGCTGTGCAGTGGACTGGAAGAGAAGATCTACCTAATCAACCATTGCTCAACTCCGGCCATGAATTACTAAAGTTTACTCTTCTGATCTCCGGGGGGTATTTTCAGAACAATTTACAATCAGAAAATATTAAAGCTATTTCACTGCTTTCTCAGGTCATGTTTGCAAACAACAAAACAAGTAGTAAAGACAATATAAATTATTTTATTCCCAGCCTTAAATTTTACCAAATACAAGGTACCTAAATCATTATAAAAAAATCATTATTTTTTTTTATATTTTATTTTTTATTTATTCATTTTTTGTTAAAAGAAGAACAAACAAACAGTAGTAAAGTAGAATAAAAGATATCCCCCCCCTTAATTTTAAATACGATAATGGTACTAAATAATGAATTGTGTGATAAAAATATAAACTATCAAGCATTGACAAAGAAGAACAAACAAACAGTAGTAAAGTAAAATAAAGGATTTTATTCACCCCCCCTGCTTTTAATTTTAACTAAGATACTGGTACTAAATAACTAATTATGTGATAAAAATATAAACTGTCAAGCATTTAATGTTGGATACTAATATTAAAATATCAATTAATTCAACTACATTATATACATCTATGCATATTGCCCATTCTATTAATATTAGTTTTTACAAGAAACAAAAAAAAACAAGTTTCTCAAAAGTCAATCGGGTCAGCACATATTTTGTAAATTGCACAAATATGAAGCACTATGCATGACAATAGTTCACTTTCATTATTGTAAATAAAAATAATGTTTTTAATAATACAAATATTAGAAAACTAAAGAATCAATCAGCATATTCATATACATGTAATCATTTTTAACAGCACATTTGTATTTCATTCAATAAATATACGGTACTCCATGGTAATACAGAAATAATATAAGAAAAGAACAAATTGAATCTACTTATAATAATGTGTAGCTAACTAAATTAGGATAAAAGCACTTTATTTCAAATCAAATTATTTACAAGAAGAACAAAAGTATTTTTGCACTCGAGGGGTTTTGGAATATCCACAGCACTGCTGATGATACCATTCCAAGCAGCATTCACAGACAACACTGGTTTGACCATCCTCAATGTAGCAAGTGCAGGTTTGACAAGTCCAACGGGCTTGTCTCTCCTTCACATGTAAGAGGTGCTCAAGGGCAGTCCATGCATCCTCCGTAAAGAATGCACGAACTTCCCCAAGGTCAACAGCGGAGTCCAAAATCTGGTTTGGAATGGCATCCGGCATGGTCTCCACCTCTGTCTCCTCCACCTGCAGGCCATCCAGGATGCGGTTGATGAGGGGTTCATCAACCAGCCAAGAGAGTATCTTCTTCTGTCGTTCGACGACGCTCAGGTCACTGAAGGCTTTTGCTTTTCTTCTCCGTTTTGCTGTCGGTTGTTTCTTTGAAGCTTGATCTTTGGAGCTTGGCTTCGGTCTCTTCTTCCCTGCCATCTTCTTCGCACATTCCTGATCCAGAGAAACCAATTTCTGACGGTGGATGACTTCGGGCAACAGCGTACACCCCACGATTGGCATCAACACAACAAGCATACAGATGTTTGTTGCGACCAATCTCCTTCACCGCATGGTCGGGTTGATGCTTCATTCGAATGTGTCTTCTCAATGATTTGGGATGGAATCGAAGGCTACAATGTGGACATACAGCCGACTTTGTTGGTGCAGGATTTTGGGTGGAGGGAGGCTGGGATTCTGGGTCGGATGGAGGTTGGGATTCTGGGCTTCACTGACCTTCACTCGCAATCGATGTGTACGTTCTGATTGGTTCTTCTGTCGTTAGCTGGTGAAATTTACATCTCGGATTTTGAACGCTGAAGGGGTCAGCTAAATCAAGGCAGATTCGAAGTGGGAACGTAGAAATTGGCTGGATAAAATGAAGATGGATTCAACAAAGTTTTGCATGGCTATTTCTTCTGAGATTCTGAGATTTACATTTACCCTCGTTATTTTATTGTCACTTTCCATTGCATTAATTTAATTTTTGTTCAATATTTAATGTATTGTTCAGATTTAGTATTTCCCATTTCTTCGTTGATTTTATCTAAGTTTGGCTGGCTAACTTTTTCAGATAGAGGGCTTTTTGACTGTCAGCCTTAAATTTCCAATTATAAATGATATTGAAGTGTGTATGTCAGAATATAGGTTACAAAAATCATGGAGCGCAAAGTCAACTAAATGTTTCAGACCGCCATAACTAGACAATAGGTAATCGATCAGACTTACTCCTTTACTGGTTGTTCGTCTCACCCACTTATCTTTCCGACCCTACCATTACATATATACATATTATTATATTAATATATTATTATATTTACAAATATTCAGTAACTTAGAGCCAAAATTATTTGGTTTGCGTATTTTCTGACTACATCTGTCAATCGGAATGTCTATTTCACCAAGTCTCAGTGGCTCTGTCATATAATAACACATCATCTTGCAGATTAAACTGTCGTGTTCCACTTCGCCGATAACACAGTAGTCTGCATTCTGTCCAGTTCGCTCGTTGAAATCATCGACCAGGTTGACACGGTCAGATACGGACAACCGATCAAGAAATTCATTCTCTATTATGTCCAAACTGCTCGCGAGTACTTTGTGATTTCCTTATACACGACGCCGAGGCAGATTAAATGGATTCCGTTTTAAACGAACCCAGAGAACATACTCGGACTGGATTCTTTCGATTTCAATTTAAGGAACGAACTTTTTTCGTACAGCTATAAAAATACCTCCGGAGTTACTATTTGATTCATTTTTATGATTTTTTGGGAAACTTTTATGTCCAGGTATTTTTATTTCATCACTGTCAAAAGTTTTACTTTCTGCGAAGACCGCTATGTTATATCTATATATAAATGAGATAAATTCAGGATCAATTAATTTAGACCGAAGCCCATCACCTATTGTTAGGTCGTTATTATCCGTTTGGGCAGCTATTGTTTAATTGTTATTAACAGTTTTTTGCACATGTTGTGAGATTGTGATGATTGATAAAAACATGTTAAAACTGCTCTACATGGGTTTAATTTATTCACACCCTATTACAATTAAAGCCAGCTGAGAATGACAAAGACCCGCTGCGACATATCTATATCTCTAACTCTAAACGGATCTTAGATTTAAACTCAGGAAACTACCAGCGGCCGGGGTCAGTCAGCGTTCGATCAAGCATCCTGTTACTTGAACTAAACATACAAACGCTATATGAAATTAAGCTCTGGCCAGGAAATCACCCCTGCCTCACCTCACCTAAAGTGGAACATGGACATTTATACTGTATATCATACACTGAAAACGATCACCTGTCAATTCTATAATTGATTATTACCAATTTATAATGATTATCAAATATATGCAATTTTCAGAAAATATAGGTGAGTCTTATATTTACATTTCGCCCCTACCGCAAGTTAATTATCAGCTCTCAATTCGATAAAAACATAACTTCAGATACTAACATCAGCAAAAAAAAAGAAAAAATATTTGACAAACTACAATGTGGCCAAATAAGAGGAAAACAATACTAAATGCGATCAACAACACGACAGTACACATATAGAAACTGGAAAATAAACCGGGGTCGCAAATGCTACACTACTCGGGCTTCCAAGAAAAGGACAAACTTATGGCACGTAGCCAGTTAAAGTTGTAATCTGACTTTTATAAACCAAAACTACGATACGCACATGCTCCTCAGTATCAGATGTTGCCACTTATTGTCCAAAATTAGACTTCAAAATCGACAATAAGAATCCAAAACGATCGGGTAAGTGTAAAATAGATGAATACTTAGAGATGTCTCTCTAATATCACATCATGTTCCACGCACGTCCCCCGTAAAAGTTGAAGGTTATTCCCTTATGTAACCAATTAGCGCAAGAAACAGGGTCAATTTATGTTGGAGAAAAATCAAGCTCACAGGATATACAGTCCTGAAATGTACATGAAATAAAATATCATTCTCGATCAAGTGGGATATGTTTAGGCAAATAAACTAGTAATTAACTGGTAATAATCTGGTTTATGTGTAATTTATATAAACTACTTACTCTCTGGTTTGCATGGATGATCACGTGTTTTCCTGAACCTGAAGCAATGGTAGGGCTATGGAAGTCGGATCCTGTATAAGGATACAGTTCCTTCCTGAATGAAGAAAACCATAATTTTTTATTACCCAGTTTCGAACATTCAACATTAGACATTAGATAATTTTGAAATTACAATGCTATTTAGTGTAGTTTTAGGTTTGAATGTATTTTTTTCTGAGGTCCCTGTCTTGACCAGTTACATAGGTGTGAACATTAAACGGTGCCCACGCTGACAGTCGATTGGACGACCAGTTGTGTATTGCAGAGGTAAAAAGCTAGCCTGAACAGGAAGTAGCCTTGTCGGGTCAATTGTATGACTTTCCCATAAAGCGTGGATCAGCGGATTACATTTAGCATAAATCAATTTTACCTATTTATCGGAATTCCGGACGTATATTTTGTCTGTAAATAAAAACACATTTTTCTCTGTACCTAAGCTAATTTTCTAGGACATGTATTCACTGAATTTTCAACAGGCCAAGATTGTTGAAGTTTATACCGGTATACCTTCTAAATTCCTATCAGTTTTACAAGTGGATACCAACAGCAAAATGAAAACAGCCCAACTGTTTGTCTGAATTGGGAATTTATCGGTATTCTATCTAATTTAGTTACCTGTGCACGGTATGGAATCCAGAATGTGTCAGTCTGATGAAGGGGCCAAATATAGAGAGTCGAGGAATATTAATCTCATGACCGACGAAAAGATAATCCGTGACGCACTTGAACAGAACGTTGTTGAGTGGTCGATCGAGAAAAAGTAGAGCCTACAGTACTCTCAGACTGGTTGGAACTTGCCAAAGGCACCGTTGTCGATACTATCCGCTACATCGACAGAAATATCTTTCCCCAAACAAAACAAACATTGAGAGTCCTTGCACACCCCCAAAGTACATTCGTTATTGTTCCAGCAGGCCCCAAATTATACAATGTTTATATGTAAATAATACTTCACCAGGTACTGGTGGTGCTGGTTATGGAGTAGAGTGTAGCTATTCCACCTGCTTGTGTATCGATCTACTCCTCCCCTGGAATTACTTTGGTCAATATATTCATCAAACACAAGCAGTTTCTCAAGGAAAGGGGCATTTGCCTTCCTACCACTCGTACCGATTGTACCAAAATTGTAGTCCCAGAATGCTCAAAACGCCAAACAAATATAAACTTATAGCTGATTACAGAAGTTGTACAACTAATCCTCTGTCCACTTTGTTAACAAGAGCACTCCGAGCAGTTAAATCATTTTGGGGGAATTACTGTGCTGTAATATTAAATGTCGGATCTGACGCTTGCTATACAGTATGGTGTTCCTAATGGTTAATTGTGAAATTAGTAGCTTTGGTGAGGTTGTTTGGTTAACATCTCAACGTCAGGCGGAAAATCCATTTTGTTCAGATAACTAGTTTTGCGTTATTTATTTCAAATATTTCCACCTGGATAACTGACCACACCTGGATGTCTGACAAGCTACATCAATGCACTGCTCCTATTTTTCTGACTTTCTCATTCCCAGGCTGAAATAAAGTTAGACGAACGAGGGGATCTCAATATAATAACAAACACGACTCTTGCGAGACTGACCCGTGAAAATGCTAAACCTCTTGGAATACCTTTTATGGCGGCTGAAAAAAATATGGCGGTATCGGCGTCCACAGACATGGGCAATGTGACTCACGTGGTACCAGGCATCCACCCATGTTTCTACATCGGCACTGACGCTAAAAACCACACCCGAGACTATACTACTGCAACAGGTATATTCGTCATTGGATCATCAATCTATCTTCATTTTCATTCAGTCTTTGCGGGACAGATATAGATTTACATGTCCTACCATTGGTGAGATATCGTCACAAATTGCTTCAAAATCAACTGTGGTGGTGTCACATTCCAAGATGGCAGCCAGCCTGATGGCCGCACTTGTGACCACAATAACGATTTGTGATGGTCAGACGGATAACGCCCAGCTTGGTAATGTCCGATAGAAGATACATCTGTCCGGTTGCGAGGAATAGGCAGATGTTACTGAAAGAATCCAATATTGTAGCACTTTCTTAGTAACGCGTAACTCGACGTCGTCAGCGTCACTGGCGTGAACTTGCTGAAAGTGAGGAATTCCGGTATTGTCTCGTCTTTCTTGTTCTGAACGCCACATTAAAGGAAATGATCATAGTGTGAAATGTCGATTCTTAGCCACCATATTTTTACGCAAAAGTAGATTTCTTAGCCACAATATAATTGCAGAAAGTTCGACTTTTCATTTACCAATTTTATAGAATCTAATCTGTGTGCATGCAACCTTGATATTGTGATGTGTTTTGACAAAACTATTTCCGAAATACTATTTCATGACCCTTTAGGTCAGTTATTGTGAACACAACTATTTGTGAGAAACAGTTACGTAATTTCAAATTTATACAGGATAACATAGAAACTATAAGTGTACTGAATCATCCTTGGTTTTGTCGACTGAGTTTAGGTAATGCGACATATAGCTGAGTAGCTTGTCACAACTACAACAGTTTAGTTTAGAGTTAACTCGACCCTGTAAGGTCATGGCATGTATAAAAAGGGATGACCGCCACATTCAGGCAGGCCAATACCATCAGGTCTCAATGAATGAAGGTCAATACCATCAGGTCTCACTGAGGCTAAAATCACCATGTCTCCGATGATAGATGTTACTATCTCCAGTTCTGAAAATGACTGCTTACAAAATGGTCTGATGTTAATGAAGTTGCGTTAGTATCCTGTCTCATTTAGAGAGGCTAGCAAGTCTTCGAGAAATCTCAGAAGCCTTGGAATCTATCATCGTACGTGTTTTATGGAGACCATCACCCGAGTCTGCGGACGACTTCGCGTTACAACATCTTAAGATCGCGCGCACAAGCCCTTGTCCTGAAGACCGCAAATTCCATTATAGGAAATGAGTAATGGCGTTTGCATAGGAAAACTTGTTTTATCTGTTACGTTGATGAACACAAAAATGTATTTATTCAAATCTGCTTTAAGTTTTATTCTGTTAACGGGCACAGTTACAAGTGACGAAAACAGCGTAAACGGGCGTTTGAAATTAGGCTTTCGTCCGATTATGTCATTTTCGTATATATAGCATATATTTGTTAATAAATCTAAAATATGACAACTTGAACCAAAATGATATTTCGGATGTAATGTGACGGCAAATTTGGGGACAGCAAACATTAGATCAGTTTTGGTTCAAGGTGTCATATTGTTTATATATTGAAAATCCTTGCTGAAATGTATACGAATAAGCCAAAAAACGGTTGAAACGGTTCAAACGTCCATTGAAAGAGCCAGGCAATGACTGTTTTATTTATTTTTTGCACAGGTGACCCCAAGGCTCAACCATACACGCTGAACATGGCCAAGTGCCTAGCGATGGTTGGAATTGACGTCTTACTATGCCCAGATATCATGGCGCAGGTTAAACATGACTTCCGATTACAGAGAGCAGCGGAGGGATACAAGGACTGAACAAGATAGAGTCATATACAGGCATACATGTATTTGAATTTGAGCCAACACATTGACTTGTTCTTGATTTGCTGATATATATATACTTCTTTGCGCAAATTCCAAATATCTTTGCTAATAAAATGCCAAATATACCGATTACAATTTCTTTTATTATCTTGGACTATTTTGTGTCATCATAGAGGCATCGTTGATTTATGACAAATTATCACATGTTTCTCTGGTGAATTTCAATCCAGTTTGTTTTCTTGTGCATCTCTGGTGCATGGGTGGAGAAGTGACCAGACGTGATATGGTTACCTTTATCCACAGGCTTCGATGTTCAGGAATATGTGGAAGACTCAATTTCATTCGGTTTCCTCGCTTTTGGTGAATCAGTGAGAAGCTGTGCTGTGTGAGAATTACTGTTAGCTTGGATAACCACCTGGGTTTGGTGCGATGGTGGCTTCGGATTATGTAGCTATTCAACCCGTGCAGTCTTGTATCCGCGTAGTATGTTTTTCTGTCAATCCTAATTTCTCGTCAGCGGCATCTGTTTGGTTCATGTGTCTGGATTTTTTTGCAGATTCCTGTTTGTGTAATACGACATCGTGGATCAGAGGCTGGCTTGTACAATGGAAGTCTTCGTTTTGTACATGAATGACCGCGCGTTTCTTGTGATAACATCTCCCTGTCGTTGGACTCGTTTATTGTAGATAGGGCATTTTCTGATTTTAGTTTTGATTGTCAGGAGGGCGATGTCGCCTGCACAAGTGGGAGCGGAAATGTCGATCTCACCGATCTTCTCTCACAGCTTTATGTCTTCTAGGTCGCACATAACGGTATCGTGTTAATCTCTGTATAGCTCGTGTGAGAGCATCCCTGCCTGGTGCCTTGTCGAAGAAGATATGAAACAATACATATCTGTGTAGGTATCAGCGATCAACAGTCACAACCGCCCCTGTATGCCACGTTGGTATAGTTGTTATAGTAACTTCTTTTGCCACACAATGTGAAACATCTCTGTGAGTGTCGAATAGATCATCGCCCAGTTGTCTGGCCACTTCTTGTGCTGCAGCGATGAAACGAGCAGCAATATTTCTGGACAATTTCTATGTGAAGCGCCTCTGTATTGGATGTTGTGTTTCTTTAGGAGCTGGTTTGATGCGCTGAAAAATGGCCCTTTTCTACGGGAAGCATGGCGATTTCTCGGTAGCTCGCTGGGTTGTTTCGCTCTTCTATACGCCCCGCCGATAGACGAAGTATATTGCGTTCACACGTTCTGTCCACTTATCCGTCTGTTAGCTTCCCTTGTCCGTGTGATATCTCCAGTTCCAGGTTATGGATTGGCACCAAATGTTGGGTATACATGTATTTTACCCATGGGAAAAAGAAAACCCCTAGTTGTTTTAAGGTGAAAATGTCAAAGTTCTAGGTCACCTGTGTCAGAAAATCAGCAAAACCAATGGAAAATACCAGTTCCAAGTTATGGATTAGTATCAAACTTTGGGCACACCTTGTCCATAGAGCAAAAAATAATCATATTTTATGTTAAGGTCCAGATATCAGATATCAGATCACATGCAACACGTTCAAATGTCAAGGTCAGAGAACCTGCAAATAAATGGAAAATTTCATGTTCCAAAACATCGGGTGTCTCTTGC
Source organism: Hanleya hanleyi (assembly GCA_036873755.1). Taxonomy (NCBI): domain Eukaryota; kingdom Metazoa; phylum Mollusca; class Polyplacophora; order Lepidopleurida; family Hanleyidae; genus Hanleya; species Hanleya hanleyi. The sequence goes on along the minus strand of JAVTVY010011189.1, from coordinate 2,158 downwards.
TCATTGGGCAACGAAGAACGTATTTAGTGTGAGGTCAAACGGTCTGACAAAGGTAAAAAAAAAAGGACAATGGTGGAAAATAATGTTCGTATCCTCTCTAATTCAGGGATTTACATTTTATGGGCAAATTTCAAGTATGCCTCAAACTCGCAAGCAATATTTTGAGGTATGTCTGTCCGTCTAATAGCCAATCTGTCTGTAACTAATTTCCTGTGTAGTATCTCTTGTTCCAGATTTGTTAGTGTTACTAAATTTTCTATATACCGTTCGCATGGGACATAGAATAAGCCCATTAATTTTGAGGTCAAACGGCCAAAACCAAGGTCACTTAGTCCCAAAATCTGAAAAATGGGCTAAATTACAACATAGAAATGCAGATTGTGATCAAAGTTCAGTTATACTTGAAACTCATATGGGAAACAATAAGCCTATGTAATTTTGAGGCTTTTTTGTCTGCCAGTCAGTCTGTCTGTTCTGTGGGGGATATTTCCAATTCTATGGGTGTACACATTAGCCTCAGAGAAAATTAATATTGAGGTCATAGTTCCAGGGCCACTAAAGCCTCACAGGAGTGGCAAAGAAGAAGTTACGTTGTTATAGGCGAAACTCTTCCAACTTTATGTTTGTGTAGTCAAAAATTTAATTCTCCATTTTCGCTTAAAATGATGTATTTGCTACAGAAGTTTTATATTGTAAAACACGACGGACGTTTCAAATGGGACCTGAGACCCAGTTCTGTTTTACCCATTTGTTTCCTGGAATCAAACTGATATTGCGATGCAATTCTACGGCGGATATGTGACACTGAAAACCGTAGTTCCGTTTTGGTTCAAGGTGATATATTTCAGATATATTAAAAAATATATGCTAAAATGTATGTTGATCGCGAACACAGACGAAAGTCCAATGTGAAACTGGATTAATTTTACATTTTTTTTTTTTTGGCTAAAATTATGCTTACATGCAAATGCTTTCTATGGTTACCAAATACATGTATCTGTGTTGTCCATTATGTTCTCTTTTGTGATTGTTTTTCCATCACATCTGATCAGCATTGTTTAGGTTGTACCAGGGTATATTGACCTCCATCGGATAAGGATTGTGGCAACAGACCGAGATTAACAATTTTGTTCATTAGTTTATTGACAATAGTTGTGACTGCCGTTGCCATGGAAGAAAAGTGAGACCGAAGATTTTTATTCATCAGGTCATGTATTCCTTCTTCCATTTCTTCATAGAAGAAGTGGAGTTGTTCGCTGTTGACTAAGGCTGTGATGTCCGGGAGTGTGTAGTCGAGTTTACTTTAATGCAGCGTTTGTTGGTTAAAGTATTTGTCATCTGGGGAGTGCCAAGTTCCTGGAAATACTAGGGCAACACAACGCTGAGGTCCTCTTCTTCAAAATTGCTGCCAAAAGGCTGGTGTCGTTGTTTTATTACTGGACCATCTATTGGGTAGATATTTCCACTCACACAAGCCTTTCCAATCCGATATGAATGACATGCCATATAAAAATAAAGAGAACAGAAAACAGATGGCCGTATTCTGAAATGTAAAACAATATAGATTCATGTAGATGTTGGTTTGGCATTGCAGGCGGACCACAACCTGGGATTCTGGGAATGTTCATATACATATATTCATTTGTCGGCGTTTAACGTTGTCCGTATAGCTCTTTGCTACTGGTGTTGCCGTGGGAAATAAAGGAACGATATTTAAATCAGATCGTCGTCATTATAACACCTGTCTGAGATATACTGTTCGATAACAACTGTCTGATTCGGACATTCTATTATTGGAGATGTACCTCAATGATCACGTCACAACCTGCTAACGTTTAAACCTGACAATTTTAGATGCGATTGTTATATCCATGGCCAATTTCATCGTAGAAATATTGCCCTGGTTTCCACATAAGCATAAGAGGAATTAAACGCATAAGCAATTTATATCCTCTCGGAACGTGTTCGGTGGCCATTTTGGATTTCAAATTGGCCGCCATCTGAAACCTTTTTTCTCCAATATCATTATCTAAACGAGTTATAAATATTATCCCAGGGGCTATATCCACATTTTCAGGGGCATGGCTGGTGACATCCGCCATCGTGTATTCCAGTGCTTCAGATGGTGGCTCAACAGAAATCGCATCGTACCATCGTA